>VDFB02329988.1:118112-130245 GCA_007258455.2 Sequoia sempervirens | reverse complement strand
ATTTAAACATTAAAAGATACATCATATCCTACTAACTTCATTAATATGTATAAAGAGATTATCAAAACATATTGCATTTATTCCAAATTTCTTTGCAATTAGAGAAAACAAGAAAGAGAACCACCAATATGTATTACAAATGTAATCTTTTATTGATAATCATGAGTTTATAAATGTCCCTCACACAATAAGGGACTAGCTATCCTAATGCTTTTATAAAAAGAGATTATAATGATATAGATAACAAAAAATAAATTGCATATAACATGAAAAGGACCCGCCATTGCCCGGGTGGAATGATGAATCTTAGTTGGCTTGGCCTCACATCATCTCGATCCTTCTCAATCACCGCTTCCATTTGACACCCTCTCATCAGCTTCCTAGTTTCTTGCATTGATAAAATATTAGTGCTGTTAGAGAAATGAAAGGTCCCTAATCAAAATTATATGCAAAACATCCATAAACATGTAATCTAATGTCTACAAGCATTAAAATAGCAAAGATACCTCATAAGTGTCCTCGAAAACAAGAAATGGAGTGATCAAACACACCTATGATAAGCCGGTTTATCTTAACTGCTTGTTCCCTTGTGTAGATTTAGGAAAAAGTCTTGTTACTGTTTTGATTCAACTAATTACAACGTGTGGGGTGAAATGTAGCTCCCACAAGGGTAGAGCCCAACATGCTACCCTTTGATGTTTTAAGAGGGATGGGAAATTGAGAAACTTGATCAAATCAATGATAAACATGCTATTGATGCATTAAATAAATATGAAATCACACCAGTTGATCAACTTTCATTATCAGATTCAAAAGATGCAACACATAATGTGAGTTGTCAAGAAATTCATACTTCATCTTTTCATAGTGAATCAATCAATAGGCTAACATCATGTCAAAAGGAAGGTACATTTTTTTGGACATGTCTTTCAATAATCTTAAGTGGATCCAAGATCCATTTTATTAAAAGAAGAAAATTATTCCTATGAGAACTTAAGCATAAATGCATCAAGTTCAATTATGAATCCTTCAATAAATAATGAAGGAGTTATCATGAGTTATATGGAGCAATCACCATTGAGCAATTGATGTTTGTATCACAGTCCAAAAATGTAGAGTCACTTGAAAAGGGCAGCCATCATCCAAATCTTAGTCCACATAGCATTTGATATAAAAAGATTGCATGGCATTTCAGGGAAAGTATTGAGGACAGTCATAATAAAGAGGACAACAATGGAATTGAAGAAGTAAGAATCCTAAAAATACAGTCTTGATCTCATGCTACAGTGCAGTCCACAATGATCTCATACTACAAGACAACTACAAGTAAGTGGGTAGTCATGACCTGTGATGCAACAAGAGGACAATCCTCTAATTAGCAGATGCACAATAAAAGACCAAGTGGGAAGTCATGACTATCATAAAAGAAAAAGGCATGTTACAAGAATAGTGCTATGGCATCATGTCAAATACAAAGAAGCAAGTCTACCTAAGAAGGAAAGTGCAACAATGGTTCTCAGCTTGAGACAAAGCTAAGAAAAGTGATGTAGGACAATGATAAATGAATGAGAAAGGACATTTTTTCTAGCCTATGTTGCAAGATAGTTTAGTGACCATAGGTAGCATGATCATCACAATAGGAGAAGATGCAAAACTATTTCAGTGGACAAAGAAATGAACATGAATAAAGCTAGCATGAATCATAGTTGATAGTCATTGGCATGGATAACACAAGGCTCATCTACAAGGATTCGGTAAGTTTCTTCTGAGTTATTCAATGAGAGGTTATCATGAGTTACATGGGGCAATCATGCCTAAGTGAGTTGCACTAAACAGGTGCATGAGTATCTTACAGGTTTACATTACTCAAAGAAAGCTAATGCCTCACTATGATATGTTGTATACACCTAAAAATGGTTAGGATAATCTAATTAATTAAATACAATTTATTTGATTAATTGACTCCTTTAATTCATCTACTTATAAATAAATAAAATTATTTATTTATATAGTTCACATTTAATTCTTCTATCTTTATCATATTGTTTTATCTTAATTAAATAAACGAATTTAATACTTTGTTTTATTTAATTATCTACTTCTTCTATAATTATCTATTTATTCTACCTTAATCGCATCATTCATTTTTTAATTAAATAAACATGTTTTATACTTTGTTTTATTTAATTACCACATTTCTTCCATGTTTATTTAATAAAGATATTTTATAGTTTGTTTTATTAAATTAAATATCCTCTTTTGCTAAATTGAATAAATCCAAATAATTCAATCAAAGCATATTTCTATAGCTATTTCCTCTTTTCACTCATCATATGCACCAACAAAATTAGATATTTTATATCTAATTAATTCAACTCAACCTTCATGGATAAATTTGGAGACAAATTACAGACAAATTGGAAATCAATTTCGTTGTCTTCTTCCATTGATTCTTTCTATCCACTGGCAGAATATTTTTGTGGGGAGGAACAATCTTCACAATCTTCTCAGACTTCTTCATCCTTGACCATTGAATCTTTCAAATCCAATCTAGACCTTTACTTGTTGCCACATCACAAATATGTTGTCGTGAATCTATAAATACAACTTCTTTCCACAGGAAATGGATCCCAACTTTGTGCAATCTTACTCTACAAAAATAGCATTAGAGTAATTAAGCATTTGAGCATTGAGCATTGAGCAAATAGTAATTAGCAATCATAATCATGGCTTTTCATTTAGTTGCATCCTAGTTTACAATCATTTTCATGTCAATTTCATCCACAATATCATCAGCATATCATTTAGAAATTATCATATAGGATTGGATTCCTACATTTTACATCATCTCATTCTCTAGATTGAGATTTTAACAGTCACAATGCTTACACAATTTGAGAGCCACAATGATTTAATAAATCTTTGGAGTTAGAGAGAAATGGGACGACTTTGAGATATTTCTTGTTTTAATTAGATTAATTTTTTATTTGAATCTCTTAATATAATGTCTTATTGATTGTTTTTGTTATTACATTACACATATTTTACTCACACATAAATTGGTGCCCACCGTGGCGCCGAAAACCCCATTTTTAACATCTTTTCTTGAAAATTTTGTTCGTAGGTTTTTGACGTGTTTTGTTTTGGGGCGATCGAGGGTTTTTACAACTCATACAACCTCCATATCAGCTCATCCAACCACTATTCTAGTGCATCTAGAGGATATTCTAGCACATGCAAAGACTATTATGGTGCATCCAGTATCAGTCTCACCACAGTCAAGGGGTTTTCTGCAGTGCACCTATCATTTATTTTAGTGCATTTACTAAATTTTGTAGCTCATAGAACAATTATTTTAGTGCATCTAAATACTATTTTAGCACATCTAAACTCTTTTTTTAGTGCATCTAATGACTGTTATGGCGCATCTAACTATTTTTGCAAAATTTTAAAAATTCCCATAATTAATCCCTATTTTTTGTCCTACAGGCACAAAATTCGTTGGTCAAAGGCAGTTGCTGGAAAACACTTATGCCGGTCAAAGACAAAATACCATGAAATACTGATGGTTTTTGTAGGGTTTCAAGTTTATTTCATTATTTTTCCTTTGGTTAAGATAGTGAATCTAGAATAATTAAAGAATTAGTTTGAACCCCTTGTCCACTGTGTATTGAAAGCAATAGGCTTATTCTCTCCCCTTAATTGGGTGATCAAAATGCTAGACTTGCTATCCTACTTTATTAATAACTTTAGAAGGCATGTCATAGTGGAAAGAAGTACTCACCCTACGAGAATGACCTAAGTGGTAACAACCAAAGCTAGGTTTTCCAACCCACTCTAAACAAAAGTGATTATGGGGAAACCCACATTCAACAACAGTGTGTGAGATAACCATCCCCAAAACTTTTGTTCTAAAGGTTGAGAGGTCTCCTGAGGGATTTTATCTGAGTCGCGCCGAATGAAAACCCTTTCTAAGAACTTTAGTGTAGAATCCAACTATGTCAGTTTTCAAACACTTTTTATATCACGGTGCAAGGGGATGGAAGAATCTACCCCCAAGACACTCACCATATAACTATTAGAGACCCTGGCCTAAAGTGGAGGATTTGACTTTGGTTAAGACTCAAGAAAGGAAAAAACATGGGTGCCCTCTAGGCGGTGACAAGGCTGTGTGAGCTGACATAGTTGTAAGCTGTGGGTTGTGATATTCTAAGTAACCTTTCAGATAGAAAAGTGCTTGAACTATATTATCTTGTATTAAACTTGTGGAAATTGAAAGAATCAGACCTGATTCTAGAATACACACTCTTTGTTTAATATATAGACGTGAAACCAATGTTTACAAACTTCTTTCTATGTGTGTGAAATCATTTTCGAAGGAATCATCCAATTAGAGCACCAAAATTCCAAGTTCACAATCAAACAAATCTTTACTAATTAGAAATTTTCACCTTGGAAACAAACTCTTTACTGGTTGAAAATAGAACAAACAAACAAAACTATGAAAATATTGACCACTTCTAGATTAGCAAAATCAACCTTTGTTTTAGCGCATGTACCTAGTCTATTAGCGCATCTGCCTTATTTAAACAGCGCATTAAAACTTTGTTTCAGTGCATCTACCCTATTTTTCAGCACATCTATATAGTCTATTAGTATATTTACCCAGAATTTTAGCGCAACCAACCTATATTATAGTGCATATGCCCAGTCTGTCAATGCATATATTTAGTTTTTTAGCACATCTACCCTATTTTATAGTGCATCTTCCTAGTATGTCAGTGCATCTGAACTATTTTTCGGTGCATTGACCCTGTCTTTCAACACACACACCCCCTATTTCAGCACATCTGAGGAAAATTTTAGCACATCTGAGGTCTATTTTAGCACATCCAGAAAACAAAAAACCAGAGAGTTATTTTCCCCATCAATCAGACAATTAACATCATAATCCAAATTTTTATCAGAACAAAAACATTTTATCAATCAAACCAATGTCTCAAACTTGCCAAAAACTAAACTTTTCAAGTGAATTATTCAAACAGAACCAAGATCTAACATTCTAAAAAATGCCTAAAAATCACCAAACATAAATTGGATTGTTAAGCTAAATTTTGTCATCAGGATTTGTCATCCTACAATCATGAAAAACAAAGAAAATAATCAGATTTTAACCTACTCTCATCAATAGAATTTATCATTCTATTTGACTTAGTTAATATCCTTGGCACTCATCCAAATAAAAGATCAAAGTTTAGTGAAAATGACAACACTTGTATGCCATTTTTGACAAGGTTACAAAGGCAGAAACTTAGAGAAAAAGAAATTGAAACACTAAATACCATGGTTGAAGAAAATCCCTTTCATAGATTCCATCAAAATGACGATAATGAAATAACTGAAGAGGATATCCAAATGATGCAACAAGATCCTAACTTCCATAAATTTATGGAAAAAAATTTGGAACAAGATGGAGAAAAATACCTTTTGATACTAGTTGATTTAGGTGTAAAACTTCCCAAGGACTTTGATGTCAATCGCCTAAAAGAAGCACCTAAAATAGCTGAAAATGAACCACAAAACATAGATCAAGTGGCTGTCCTAACACATCAAATGCAAAATTTACAACAAGAACTTTAGGATATGCAAAAAGGGACCAAAAAAAGATACTCGTTACAAGAAATTTGTCCCTATCATTTTCATCAAAGTGTGGACATGATACCATTTCCTAGACATTGTGAATTCCCAAAATATGACAAATACAACAATAAAACTGATCCAATAGATCATGTGAGGGAATTTTGAACAATGAAATTAGAATTTGTACAAGAGGAAACTTATTTGATGAGGTTGTTCCCAAGAAGCTTAGGAGGTCAATGTATGGAATGGTTCTCCAAACTACTACTAGGAATTCAATCTTTGGAGGAATTGGTCAACAAGTGTATCTCACAATACTCATATAGCATTCAAAATGAGATAACAATAAAGGACCTTTACAATACAAAACAAAAGAAAGGTGAAACATTTCTCTCATTTCTACAATGATGGTGAAGATTGCTTGCTAGATATCCTCGTTCCATACCTGAAGAGGAAAAGATGGAACTATTCATTGACAACCTAACTGATGAGATGAGCTATAGGCTTGAGTTACAATGCCCCCCTAAATTTGAGAAAGTTATTGAAAATGGGCTCAAGATACAAGAAGCCTTGGTCAAGAGAGGGGTAATAAAAAATACAATGAAGGATCAAATAATACAAACTCCTCGAATCACTATAACAATGATAAACCAAAATTTTGGCAAAAGAATAGGAATACTGGTAACAATGATGCTGCATATGAAACAAAAAATGTGAAAACAGTATTTAATTTGATGAAAACTACTACAAATACCAATCAAAACAATGACCAAAACATCAATCAAAGTGTCAATCAAAACAACAATCTGAACAATGGTGAATCTAAACCACAAACATATAAAAAACCTTCAAATCGAAGAATATTCACACCTTTGGGATAGACACTAGAATCAACAATGAGAGAACTTCTTACACATAGACTTATCACATTACCTGAAGCAAGAAATTGGGAACCAAAAGTAAAGCCATCTTGGTCGAATGATACAGATTACTACGAATTTCATAAAAACAAAGGACACAAAACAAACAATTGTATGTAGTTGAAGCATCTAGTACAAGATTTGATTGATAACAAGACAATATCTGTAGAAGGTCATCAAACCAACAATTATCATAGTGCATTTAAAAATCCTTTACCAAATTACGAACAGGGAGAATCTTCTTCTACAAACAGTAAAGGTAAAAATGTAAACTACATTTATGATGGAATTATTCATTGTATTTCTACAGTTGAGAATCATGGTGCCGCTGATAATCAAACTGATAATCTTGGAAACAATGAAATCATAACAATAAATTTGATCCCAAACATGGTTGTAATTAGGGGAAAATAAAATATAAAACTAAAATAGAAATATATCAAATCCTAACTAGCACAATAGAGTACGAGCAAGCATGAAATTTTTTTAAAAAAAGGCGAATGCAAACCTAAATCCACGCTAAACTCGATTTATCTCCATTTCTCTTCTCAACCTGCATGAGAATGAAATATTTTGAAGGATTGATAATGGAGGAATGTTGGGTGCTCATTCCTGCAGCATAATGACCTGATGAAAATGACAAATGGAGAATGATAGATAGAGATGGATGGAAGATTGAAGAAATATTTTGACATAGTGAGGATACTTGAAGAATCAACCCCCTAATGGATTTTGAGAGGCTGTATTTATAGAGCCTTGATGTGGATGGAGATAAGATTTGATAAGATTTAATAAGGATTTGATTTTTGACAAAAGAGGAAATACAACGAGATGAGATAAGATTTTAAAAAGATAGAAAGATTTTGATTTATTGTTTTAAAGGAAATAAATCCTAAAGAGACGAGAAGGATAATGAAATGATAAACTTATTAAATAATGATAAAGCATTATCTAATAAAGGATAGGGATGATGTGGAAAGATAATTAAAAAAATACAAATTTATTTAATTATAGGAGAATAGATAAATGAGTAATTAAACAATTAAAATAATTATTTAATTAGAGAGGATAAATGGTCATGAATAATTAAATAAATAAATATTTATTTAATTATAGAAGAATGGATTAATGACTAATTAAACAATTAAAATAATTATTTAATTAGAGAGGATAAATGGTCATGAATAATTAAATAAATAAATATTTATTTAATTATAGAAAAACAGATTATTGATAAATAGGGAATAAATGAAATTAGTCAAATAACTAAGATTTATTTAACTAATTAGATGATGACATGGGTACCTAGGGAAAAATATGCTACAAGATGTCTAGGTGTTGCAAGACATGGACATTTTTAAGTGTTTACATTTTGCCCCTCTTTGAGATGATGTTCGAGATGATGAGATTTGTGTCGAGTAACATCATTTCAAAGAAGATAAGGTATGGATAGAGGAAAATGGATGATAATGAGATGGATAGGATGATGATCCCCCCTCGAGAGGATAGGCGGGTTGAACAAACATGGGTAGGCTCTTGAAATTAAAGGGATTGGTCAAGGAAGGAATACAAGGGAATGGATAGAAGAAGTGAAGGATGCATTATGCTGCAATGAAAGTGAGCAACCATGATGTTTGATTTAGCACTAGACATTATGCACCAAGGTATAAGGACCAAGGTGAGGATGTGTCTCATGCCCCAACATAATACAACCTTGTCAAGATGTATGAGGAAGTAGACTTAGAGCATTAAACTCCTAATGCACAAAAGGTATGATATGACCTTAAATTCAAAGGATAGTGCAAAAATCTATTCTTACATACAAAATATATGAATATTAGCTAGAATGATACAGATTTGATACAAATGCAATATTAAATGATAACACACACAAGCAAGCAAGAAAGCATGCACAAATGGTACAAAAACAAACAAGGTATTTCCCTTTGTCAAGTTGTAAACCGTTGATTGATTGATTGATTGGTTGATGATGATTGTGTTGTCATTGTGGGGAACGATATATCCCTAGATCAACACAAGGATGACTGATTGATTGATTGATTGGTCGATTTGGTTTATGACAAGATTAGGATCAAGACCATTGATGCAATTGGATAATTTGACAAGATTGATTGACTTGATTGGTATGGATTAAGGATTGACTTGCATTTGGATTGTTGCTTGGAATGATTGAAGATGATTGATTTGATTTCAAGAAGTGGTTTGGAATAATATGATGATTGATGTGATGATTTTATTATCTTTTTAAAAGATCTTTTTCCATTTTTTTTTTGTATTTTTGGGGATTTTTTTTTTGGATTTTTGAAATGTTTTGATTTTTTTGGATTTTTGAGATGTTTTGATTTTTTGGAATTTTTGAAATGTTTTGATTTTTTTGGATTTTTGAAATGTTTTGAGGTGTTAATGGATTAAAATTTGGGTAGCCTTTGTGCTAGATACCAATGACAAGGGGAAAACCAAGTCTAGGTACAAGGAGATAGATGGGATTGATGGATGAAAGGGTGGGTGATAAGATAAGGGATGGATGGAAAAGATAGGCCATAGTGAATGGAATATATGGATGGATGGAAAGGATAGGTCATAGTGAATGGAATGGATGTATTCATCATAAGAGCGCAAGGATATGATTTCCAAAGACTATGTTGCATAGGAATAACATGCACCATTCTAGGTACAATACTTAGGATTTGTCATGACAAAGCTTATGATAATAGGATAATGATAGGCTTGTTTGGAAGGATGAGGTATATCAAAAGATATCCAAAGCATGTTTCAACACTTTACCCCTATATCTTCATCAAGATCAAAAGGAGAAGGGTGGAAAAGTGGACTCAATATGATAGGTATGTATGATGGCTAAGATGGTAGGTAGGATGGAAATGATATGACATGAAAATGATAGGCTGGATAGATAAGACATTGTGCCCCCAAGTGTAAGTGACATAGAAGATCAACCTACACATAACGCCTGTTTACCAAGTTTTCATCATGGTACTTATACAGGGCACCTATTTACCAAGTTTTCACTGTTGGACAAAGGGATTTCTCTTTACTTTTTTTTTTTTTTTTTCATTTTTTTAAATTTATTTATTTATTTTTTTGACTTTTTGACTTTTTGGATATGAGAAGGGGAATATGGATAGGAGGGACTCGAGTGTCTAGTTCCATGAAAGGTGGTAGTCCCACTAGAGATGGATGTCATTGCACATACTATTTCAAATGTCATTATGCTCATAGATGTTGGTAAGGAATGACATGAAAGGGAGATGGAGTAGGTAGATGATGGATTATGATGTGGATTATGGAGGAAAATAGTGGATTATGATGTGGATTATGTAGGGAAGATGATAGGGATTATATGGGACTTATGAAAAAGATGAATGGGGAGGATTAGCCAAAAGCATGGACCATAGGAAGGTGGTGGGGTAGATATCTAGGATAATGAGTGAAGGGTGAGGAGATGGAGGTATGTGGAATTGTTGTGAAATGGAAGGGAACCATGACCAATGGTTGCACACACTGTGATAAACATTGAAAATTTTGATGTGGATGGGGTGTAGGTGTTAGGGTTAGAGATGGTAGATCTAACAATTAAATGCAGATTTAATAAACAAAATAGAGAAACTAAACATGCACAGAATAAATCATAACACAGAATTTAACGTGGTTCACCCAATCTGGGGTACATCCACCAAACCGCAGCCATCCAATACTTTTATTATCCAGTGAAAAACCTATTATAATCTTGCGAATAATCGCGTTTTTCATCATATTGAAATACCCATTTGAACCCCTTTTTACCAAGCTTAGAAACTTCCAGATTTTAGGGTTCTACAAAATCGGATTTTTCCTTTTTCATTGATTTTTCCCCTTTTTGGTGATCACGCGAAAAAGTAGGAAGAAAATTTTTCTCAGGGGGCTGCCGCCCCCGAACCCCCGCCCAAGGCCCAGACCCTGGCAAGGTCAGGGGGCTGGGATGTATAGTATAGCATGATCAGTCGTCACATACCAACAATCTCCCACTTGGAGACTGATCAGGCTCCACACCATCACAAACTCCCACTTGGAGACTGATCCTGGACAACACTGCTGCACTTACAACTCCCACTGGAAATAAGTACCTTGGACCCTGCTACTCTATTATACTTGAATTCAACCTTGAAGGACAACCAAAGCTAAAGAGGAGCTCAGCTTCTCCCTTGTCACCACCTTCGTAAACATATCCGCTGGATTGACATCTGTATGTATCTTGTCCATCTTAACTTGTCCATCCTCCAACACTAACCGAATGAAATGATATCTCAATTGTATGTGTTTTGTTTTAAAATACAAGGCATAATTCTTTGCAAGATGTATAGCACTTTGACTATCTATAAACAAATAATTCCCAGCCTGTTGTTTTCCCAACTCATCCATGAAAAGTTGTAGCTATATCATCTCCTTTGCCACCTCTGTTGCAGCAACATACTCTGCCTCTGTGGTGGATAAAGCAACCACCTTCTGCAAGCAAGAAATCCAACTCACTGTTGTCCCACCAATTGTAAATACATAACCTGTGGTACTCCACCTGGTATCTATATCCCCTGCTAAATCTAAGTCAACATAGCCTTTTAAATCAGTATTAGAGCCCCCAAAACATAAAAAATTATTGGATGTACCTCTCAAATACCTAAGAATCTATTTTACTGCATTCCAATGCTCAACTTCGGGTTGACTCAAATACCTGCTAACAACTCCTACAGCATGTGCAATATCTGGTCTCGTGCATACCATGGCATACATCAAACTACCTATAGCTAAAGCATATGGTACATTGGACATTTTTTCTTCCTCCTCTTGTGTCTTTGGACACATATCCTTAGTCAATTTAACATGACTGGGCAAAGGTGTGCTGACAGCTTTTGCATTCTCCATATGAAATCTCTGCAACACCTTTTTAACATAATTAGCCTGAGATAAAAACAATTTTCTGTTTTTCCTATCTCTGCAAATTTTCATACCAAGGATTTTTTTTGCTGCCCCCAAATCTTTCATAGCAAAAGACTTTGCTAACTGTTGTTTCAACTCTCTTATGTGGTCCATGTTAGACCCAGCTACAAGCATGTCATCAACATATAAACACAAAATAATGTAGCTATCATTATCCAACCTCTTAAAATAAACACAATGTTCAGAATTACACCTGCTGTAGCCTTGCTTAGCCATAAAACTGTCAAATTTTAAATACCATTGCCGAGGTGCTTGCTTCAAGCCATATAAACTTTTCTTCAATCTGCACACTAGTTTCTCCTTACCTTTGACCTCAAATCCTTGTGGCTGATCCATGTATATTTCCTCTTCCAAATCACCATGGAGAAAAGTTGTTTTAACATCAAGCTGTTCTAAATGCAAATCTTCAGCAGCCACAATACTTAAAACAATACGAATAGAAGTCATTTTAACAACAGAAGAAAAAATCTCATTAAAATCAATACCTTTTCCTCAGAAAATCCCTTTACAACTAACTGCTTTAAATCTTTCTTACCTCCATCCCTCCTCTTTCAAAATTCTTATAA
>VDFB02329988.1:0-118012 GCA_007258455.2 Sequoia sempervirens | reverse complement strand
CAAACCTATGGTTCTTGATTTATCTTAACTAGATCCAAAAAATAATATTACTACTCTTGCGAAAGTGTTCAAAAAGTGTCATTTATTAAGGGAGCATTCAAATCTAGCAAGGAAAAACATTGGCTTTATTGTTTTTGTTGATGATTTTGTATGTGTTTCTTTTGTTAAATTCAAATTTTAACTTGAATATATATAAATTAGATCATAGATGGTGTCTTTGAAATTATAATCTTATTATAGAAAAATAAATTCTTATGTTGCAAATATTGATAATGGGAAATAAAGATGATATACATGAAATGTCTTAGGGTAATGTAGGTGTTCTTATAACTATTTTGAAGATGATAATTTCCTATCTTAAGCATCATAGGCAATCAAATGTTATAGAAATTTATCACCTTGCTCCAAAAACAAACGTGTATATTTCTTGCAATATCCTATTGAAATGGTGAAAGATAGGGTTGTATGGATTGAAATGTAGAATGATGGACCTATTTCTCATTATTCCATTCAGGAAATGAGATCCAAACAATGAAATTCCTATCAACCTTAAGGTGAGTCAAATCAAGGTGTAAATTTGCAAATTTCCCTTTTATGCAAGGATGAGGGTCCTGATTAAACAACACTTTGGGGAGAAAGATTAAAAATAGAAAAACAACTCCAAATTTCAATCTACAAAGTGCATCTAGAAGATCAAACTCAATTCTAATGGAACTAGAAGTTAAATTACAAATCTGAGAATGGGAAAGTGATGTGTACTAGTCACCAAAAGTGTTTTTTCAAAGCTTACTAAGGACTCATTCGCCCTATGGCGAATCCAGGTTCTAGCTAGGGCTCCTGAAAAATGGTTTTTGGGTTTTGTTCTCCTATGTATAGACTCCCATATTCCTAAATCTTGCATTCAGAAAGCCAAAAATAAATCATGTAGGTCAATTTATGTGAAATTGTAAGAATGGTGACAACAAATGCAACTTTGACAACTTTGCAATTTTTTCTCTTCAAGAGATCTTCCACCTAAAACTTGCAAACAAACATCAAGAGAGAATAATTTTGTTTTGTTAGGTGAATGGGGGTTTGCCTTGGTCAAACCTTGTTTTGGTAATTAAACCTTGTAATGAAATGAAATAGCATGAAGGAATGATGAATGAACAATTGCAATGTCACAACTCACCAAGCCCTTGTTTGAACCTTGGAATGTGGATCTGTAACTTGCATGAAATGACTTCAATGGATGTGGATATTGATCATGAAACTTGATATGAAAAAAATATTTTGAATGCTTGAATGGATCTTGAACACTACATCAGCATATTAGCTCAAATAACATGCATAAATTTGACACGATAATAGAACTTGATTGCGACAATAATTCTTCCATAAATCTTCCCTTGAATGCCTTGAAATGCTCTTGAAATTCTCTTGATAATGCTCACTTGAAAACTTAGAGTGCTTGAATCAAAACTTGCTGGGTGAAACATAGTGAAATGATCTCTTATTTATACACATGTCAACATTAATTCTTGAAATTCAAATAACATAAGCCAACATGTGAATATACATTTGAAATCATTGAAATACCGCCAAAAACATATTTGAAATTTATGTCCTAGGTCTAAGTGAGGACCCATTTTCCCTTGGGTGAATGGGTCCTAGGTCACTTACCTAGGGCACACATTCTCCAATGTTAAGTGTTATGTTATGACATTGATGAATGTTGGGTTTTACCCTTCAGAAATTGTAATTAATTAGGCTTGGATTTGAATTAAAGGGGCCAATTAAGGCATAATTAACCTCAATTAATTAATAAAGCCCTAGATTAGTGTGAAAGTGTAAAGGTACACCTTACAACACCATAAATAAGGAACAATTAAGTCCATTTTAATTAATAAGGCCTTAAACTTAATGTGAATATGTGAAATACATATTACAACACTAAATTAAGGCATAATTTAGTCCTCTTATTTTTATTATTTTCCAAATTAACTGTGAAAAAGGGATACCTTTTCCTCCATTACACCTATATTTAGTTCCAAGAAAACCTATTATGATGGTTAATGAAGTATATATGGTTTACTATTATGTCAAAAACCTTGTTTTTTCATAGGTTGTTTATTCAACTAGCTTTGGTGGAACCTTGTGGTCTCACTCTTATTAAGGTATTAAGATTCATTGTACAAACTTCTTGATAGCTAAATATTAAGCATATTTTAATTTATAGAGTTTATATTTAAACAAAATATTATTTCATCAATTTTATGACTAATTTTCTCTCAATATTTTTTTCATGATAATAGGATTTATTTCTACTTGAATTTTCTAATATTTTTTTCTATTTATAAATGGCAAGTAATGGTACATGGGTTGCCCATGGTTGCAATGAGGAATGCAAAGCTAGTGGACATAGATAATGTATTGTATATTATCTTTTTATTTTTTTTAACTTGAAGGATATTTGATATCGTCAACATATTTAGATAGATGATATTTCTTTGTAATTGTGAAACTCTTTAAAGAATGATTTGTAAATAAATTTTTTGAACGTTTAATGTATGTGTTAGATTCAAAATCACATAAATATATACTTTGAAGAAAAGGGTAAAACATTAACTAAAGTTTTCTATTATAATTTTTTAGGCTCTATTTAATGGGCTATTTGTTGATGTACATGATTAGTAGGCCACAACTACTACATTAATAGAGCATGTGATAGACAAGAACTTATGAAATGATTATCACTACAATGGATTAAAAAAATATCATTGCTTTACATGGCTAGAAAATTGTAGGACATATTTGTCAAGGGTAGGTTTATATAGAATTAGGCATCCTTAGCGCAAAACTAGCCCCTTGATGGATACTACTATGGAGGAATCTATGGGTGATTCATCCAAAAATGTATATCTAATAAGCCTTCAATTGTTGGTGAGAAATATTTTTGTTATAGTGGATTTGTGGATAACTCTAAAGAACTTGAAAAACTTCTTGCAATTGTTGGGAAAAAATAGGTGTCTCAACCTTAGATTTTTCCATAGCTTTGATTTTTTCATAATATTAAATGTTGCTAATTTTCTCACATTGTCTTGTGAGTTACAACTTGCAGTTTCTATTTGGATGAGGAGTCAAGTTGGAAAGTTGATTTTACAAGTGGAGTTGTGCATAAAGGGGTTTTCTATTTCTATGTTGAGTTTACGTGGAATGTGATTTTTCGTGGTGCAGTTATTTTGGCAAGTGCAGATTTTGCAGTGTGGCATGTGGTGATAATTGGAATCTTATTGTTGTGCGTGTGCAGTGTTTTTGGCGCTTTCCATGTTGCATCTTCAACCTTTGGCAATTGTTTTATAAATGTCTAATTTATTCATTGTAATTTCTTATATATATTGAGCACGTGTATTTTGGAGTTGTAGTTGATGTTTTATTGAAGTACAATTATGCTGTCGGAATTACTCCTAAATTGAGAAAAAAGTGTGAAGAATCTTGCAAGAGCATAGCTCTGCAATTATATTGTAACTTGTTTATTGTTGTTGAATAATATAATTGAGTTGTGTTTTGGAGTGTGGGGTTTTTCTCCTGAAAGGGTTTTCCCCACGTAAAATTTTGTGTTGTGATTTCGTTGTTTTTCTGTTTATGATATGTATATGCATCTAAATCTATAATAGTTAAAGGTGTTCAAGAAATTTTTGCAACTCTCTCTTGCTTAGATTAGTGTAGGAATCTTCTTCCGCGTACTTAGCTTCGTTTCAGTTGGCATTAGAGCCTGGCCAACTTTGATTCTGTTGTTGGGTTTGAAGGGTTTTTTGAGCTAATCTTTGTTTCAGTGGGAGTTTCACAGAAGAATATTTCATGACCTTGTTGCAAGAAAAAGATGTAAAGCACATCAAGTAGAACCAAATGGACAAGTTTAATGGTGGAAAATTTGAGTATTGGAACTGCGGAAAATCTAGTCATTTCAAAAAAGAGTGCAAGGAAGAGAAGAAGAAGAAAGACAAAAGGAGTTTCTTAGATTCCAAATATGATAAATCCTCTCAAAATGACGCAGATGCATTTTTTGCAGCTTTAGCAACACATGCATCAGAATATGTGTGGTTGATAGACTCAGGTGCTTCTTTCCACATGACCTCTCATAGAGGTTGGTTTTTGAAGTATGAAGAATATGATGGTGGGAAGGTGTATCTTGGTGATGACTCTCACTAGAAGATTGTTGGTCGTGGAAGAGTTAAAATTAGATTCCCTTATGGAAGAGTGAAGGGGATTGATGGTGTGTTGGAATGAAACCTACTTCTGTGAGTAAAGTGAATGATTCAAGAGTGCAAGCTGCTTTCTTGATTGGAGGATGCAAGATGGTGAGAGGATCTATGGTGTTTCCTAAGAGTGTTCAGATCGACACTTTGTTCAAGCTAGATGCATGCACTATTCAATGCAATAGTTTCTCTAACAAACCAAAGAAGAAATCTTTGGAGTCCATCCTCATCATCAGATCGAGTAGTGAAATTTGTAGTAGCTACATTTGATGGTCATGCATTTAGGGTACTTAAGGGTTCTCATTCCTTGGAAATTAAGCTTTCTGCGGAGAAGAAAATGCTATGGTATCAGCGACTTGGTCACATCGGTGAGAAGGGTCTTAGAGCCCTAAAATATAAGAGCCTTGTTGAAGGCCTCAAGATGATTGTAATCTCTAGTTCAACTTTTGTGAACATTGTGTTTATGGAAAATAACACCATGTTACTTTTCACTCTAGTTCTCATAAGTCTTATGGGTTTTGGACTATGCTCATGCAAATGTGTTTGGTACTGTGAATGTTCCTTCGTTATCAAAATATGTATTTTGTTTCTTTCATAGATGATTATAGTAAAAGGACATTTGTTTATTTCCTCGAAAGTAAATCTAAATTCTTTAGTCGGTTTAAGGAGTTTAAAGCCTTGGTAGAAAATTAGACTAGTACAAAGATTAAATATTTGAGGATTGACAATGGCGGTGAGTTTTGTTCGATAGAGTTCAACAAGTTCTATATAGAGCATGGGATTGAGAGACATAAAACAACTCAAAGAGGATGAACGTGATGTTGATGGAGAGGGCTAGGAGTATGTTGAGTGGTGTTGGCCTTGAGCAGAAGTTCTAGGCTGAAGCAGTAGCCACTACATGTTATTTAATCAACAGATCTCCTACATCAACTCTTGTTGATAAGAGACCCATGAAGGCATGGTCTAGTAAAAATCCTTCGATGAGACATCTCAGAGTATTTGGTTGTGAAGCTTACACTCATGTTCTGATTGAGAAAAGGTCTAAGTTGGAGAACAAGGTAGTTAAGTGTATCTTGATCAACTATGGTGTCGATGTGAAAGAGTAAGAGTTTTGGGATCCAGTGGCCAAGAAGGTTCTCTATAGTTGAAGTGTTATCTTCAGAGAGATGAAATCTTCTTCCACTATTTTGCAACCTACTGAAGAAAAGAAGAAAAAAGATGTGGTTCAGCTTCCTCTTGACCCTAAGAAAGTTGAACATGAAACCCAAAATAAATCTAATGATGAGGAGAGCTTGAGAAGCTCTAAAAATTATGAAGAAGAAGAAGAACCTCAACCTTAGCAAGTAAGGAGGTCTATGAGAGATAGGCAAAAACCTGATAGGTTTAGTTATTCACCTGAAAGGTTTGGTTATTCATTGTTGGATTCTAGTTGTATTTTTTCTTTGATTTCTAACACTGATGAGCCTAGGACTATAAGAGAGGCTATAGGTATGAGTGATGCAGATTCCTGGATGAAATCCATGGATGAGGAGATGGTTGCATTGAAGAAAAATGATACATGGTATTTGGTACCTTTGCTTGAAGGATGAAAACCCATTGGATGTAAATGGGTGTTCAAGAGAAAATCTAATCCAGATGGTAGTGTTGAGAATTATAAGGCACTGTTGGTCACTAAGGGGTATTCTCAAGTGGGGGGAATTGACTATGATGAGATTTTCTCTCCTGTTGCGAAGCTGACATTTATCTGATTCCTGTTATCACTTATAGTTGTGTATGATCTAGAAGTGGAACAGATGGATTTGAAGACAATGTTCCTTCATGGTGACTTGGATGAAGAGATTTATATGTCACAACTAGATCATTTTGTGGTTAAAGGTAAGGAAAATATGGTTTGCAAGTTGAAAAAGTCTATACATGGTCTTCAGCAGTCTCCTAGAATGTGGTACCAAAAATTTGACACCTATGTGCTGTCTTTGGGATTTTTGAGATCTAAATCTGACCATTGTGTGTATTAGAAATCTAATAAAGGTCACATTCTCATAATTGCATTGTACGTAGATGATATGTTGCTTTTTGGGAATGGTAAAAGTTTGATTTCAAATTTGAAGTCTTAGTTGTCAACATAGTTTGAGATGAAGGATCTAGGTGCAGTGAGGTATATTCTAGGGATGGAGATCAAAAGAGACAGAGCTAACATAAATCTTTGGTTAAGCCAAAACAAGTATGTGAATATAGTGTTGGAGAGGTTCAACATGATAGCTTGCAGACAGTTAGTTGTTCCTGTAATGCAAGGGACAAAGCTTTCTATGGAGGATTGTCCAAAATCTCCTACAAAGATGGATGACATGACCATAGTACCATATGTGAGTGTTGTTAATAGTCTTATGTATGCTATGGTCTGCATGAGGCCAAACATTTCCCAAGCAGTGGGAGTCCTTAGTCGGTTTATCGCTAATCCTAGATGGGTACATTGGGATGCAGTGAAGAGAGTGTTTAGATATTTGCAAGGTACTTCTGAGTATTCCTTATGTTTTCATGGTTATCCTATTGGACCTCGACACTCAGTGAGAAATTTGTGGATATGTGGATTCAGATTCGGCAAGTGACATTAACAACAAAAGATCCACCAATGTTTATGTGTTCATGATGTATGGTGGTGCTATTAGTTGGATGAGTAACCAACAAGTTGTATTTGCTTTGTCCACTATAGAAGAAGAGTACATGAAAGCTACTCATGCTTGTAAGGAATCCAATTGGCTTAAGCATTTGTGTTCTGATATTGGTTTTGATGTAGGGTAGGTTACTATCTATTGTGATAGTCAGAGTGTCATTTACCTAGCAAAGAATCCTACTTTCCATTCCAGAACAAAGCACATTGATGTTCAATTTCATTTTATTTGTGATATGGTGGAAGATGGAAAGGTGAAGTTGGAGAAGGTTGACACCCTGATGAATGTTGCAAATGCATTGACAAAGTCAATGAGCACATAAAAGTTTAGATGGTGTTCGAAGTCTATGGGCCTCATGGCCTTTTGCAGTTAAATCCTATTACTTCCATTGACTCTTCAAAGGTGTTAGACAAGTGGGAGAATGTTGGGAAAAAGGTGTCTCAACCTTTGATTTTTCCATAGCTTTGATTTTTCCATAATATTACATGTTGCTAATTTTCTCACATTGTCTTGTGAGTTACAACTTGCAGTTTCTATTCGGATGAGGATTCAAGTTGGAAAGTTGATTTTACAAGTGGATTTGTGCATAAAGGATTTTTCTATTTCCATGTTGATTTTACATGGAATATGAGTTTTTGAGGTGCAATTATTTTGGCAAGTGCAAATTTTGCAGTGTGGCATGTGGTGACAATTGGAAACTTACTGTTGTGTGTGTGTAGTGTTTTTGGCGCTTTCCATGTTGCATCTTCAAGATTTGGTAGTTGTTTTAGAAATGTCTAATTTATGCACTGGAAGCTCTTATATATATTAAGCACTTATATTTTGGAGTTGTAGTTGATGTTTTATTGAAATACTATTATGCTGCCAGAATTACTCCAGAATTGAGAAGTGTGAAGACTCCTGCAACAACATAGCTCTGCAATTATATTGTAACTTGTTTATTTTTGTCGAATAATATAATTGAGTTGTGTTTTGGAGTGTGGGGTTTTTCTCGTGAAAGGATTTTCCCCACATAAAATTTTGTGTGGTGATTTCATTGTTTTTCTGTTTATGATATGTATGTGCATCTAAATCTGTAACAGTTAAAGGTGTTTAAGAAAATTTTGCAACTCTCTCTTGCTTATATTAGTGTAGGAAGATTCTTTCGCGTACTCGGGTTCCTTTCAACAATAAAAGGTAATCTAGATCTAGCTAGCTAGGTCAAAAAAGTTGCATGTTGCTATTAGTTGATTGTCCTTTGAAATTTGTATTTGGGTCAAAGTTTGTATTATGTGGTAATGACGTACATAGACAATTAGTCTAATTAGCTTAGGCTTTTATTTTTTCTTCTACTCTATAACTTAGGCTACAAGTGATGTTTTAGCTTTCCTTTTAATAAGTTGTACTCCTAATGACAATGAAGGGTAAAAACTGGAGTATTATAAAGATGGAAACTCTTGATTATGCAACAAGTTTTAGAGAGGAGAAATCCTTTAATATTATGAATATTGTTAGAAGTACCATATTTTTAAGGAGGGGGAGGATATTGTGAGTTTTATTTCCAAGAAAGCAAGTTCCAATATAAACTTAGCTAAATCTATCATGTACAATTTTGAACTTGAAAATAATTGGGAATATAAATACAAATATATTTAAAAAATATTTTACACTAATCATTTGTTGTTAAAGCAATAAGAGTTAGCTTGGAGTGGCATTTACAAAATTTAGTGGCAAATTTGGTAATAAGTTGTCAAATAGTTGAATCTACTTATTCTATACACAAGTAGACTAAAACTCTAACTTCATTTAGAAAATATATTTTTGATTCTCTTTTGAGGTCTAATTGTCCATGTTGACATTTTTGGAACTTTCAATGTATGAAAGTTTGAACCTATACCTTGCTCTAGGTGATGCCAAACTCTCAATGTGCAAAGGTTTGAATCTAAGTCTTAAATTAGGTGATTCTTAGCTCTCAACTTGTTAAGGTATATACCTAGGTCATATGTATAGCTATATAAGAGTATACATGTAATGACTTTTAACACTGTCATACCATCTATTTCCTTATCAAGTAATAATAGAGAACAAGTTTCTCACCTCTCAAGAAAAAATAACAAAAATATCACTTGGACAATTGTGTGTGTGTGTAATCATAACTCCATAAAAAGTGTTATTAATATGGTTTATGTTCACACAACTAAAGTTATAATATGATTTGTTAATATGATCTCTCATAGGGTATGATCATTGTATTTGTGTTGTTTTCATGTCCTTGTGATACTATTATGCTTGTTATCTAAATGTCTTGGTCAACCTTTATGTACATCCAATGTTTGTATTATAAAAAACACATACTAATCATATAATAGTGGATTGTGATAATAAATTATCATTAAACTTTCAAATGTATTCAAGAAGTGATGATACTCCTAGCAATATGTAGAAAAAATAAATTAAAAATATATCAATCTCTATAGCATACAACTTTTTGTTTCTTTTAACTTTAAAAAATAATGCATTCTAAACACTAGTAATAACATCTAAAAACACTATCAAATAGTATATAGGCACAAATATTTATATCCATCTTCTCTGAGTCTTATACATAGTTACTTTGCAAAATATTTATATGTGTGTGTGGGTGTGTGCCTATTTGCCATTTGGTAGTACCTTTAGGTGTTGTTACTAGTAATAATTAGAAATACATTTATAATAAGTTTTATGATAAATGATAAATTAGGGTGGTTAGGGGGTAATCATCATGAATATACCACATACAAAAAAATACTATGTGAGAATGAACAAACACAATAATAGTTAGTTAAGCAGTATCAATTACAATTACAAGACCTTAATTAACTCGTCTACAATTTTTTCGTATCTCTCCATTATTTGAGGAGGGAAAAAGATTGCCAAGCTTGATCATGGAATCAATTAAGGCAGAGAAGAAAGCAGACTCATCTTGACTAAAAAAATAAACCAAGTTTCTAGTTTCCCCTGGTGTGGAGAAGAGGACTTGGTCTGAATTGAGCAAGCCTTGTCCCAACACCAAATTCTTGAAGTAGCTGTTGTCAAATTTTGTAGGAGAGCCAACATCAAGATCAAGAGTCACATTTTCGTCCACCCCATGAGGGCATTGTGTGTCTAAATAGTGTCTGTATTTACAATTTATTGTTGGGTCTGGATGACCTAATCCACTTTGATTGTAAAGCCTGAACATAATTGAAAAACATCGTCCCTTTCCAATTGTGTGAGTACCTAAACAACAAGAAAATTTAACAAAAAAATTATATATCTCTACTAATATGAAACAAAATCAAACTTATAATATTTTTAACCAAAATATTCAACTCTAAAACCTTAAATTCTACTCAAATATAAGCTAAATAAGCCTAAGTTCAAGATCATTATCCATTGGCATGTTCTTACTTCCATTGTATAACAAAATAATCAAGAGTTCCACTTTAAAAAGGCATCCTCATTTAAACCAGTTCAAACCCAAATGGGATTAAAGCCCTTTTGCCCAAGGGAATGCTTGGATCTTCCAAAGTTGAAGGTTACGAGGCTCAAAAGCAGGAGATTTACTTCCAAAGTTGAGTGTGTACGTACTCCTAGAATACATCTATAATGGAAGCTCATCACCACCTCTAGCACAGAGGAAATGAACTTTTAAAATACCCAAGGAAAAAAATATTGTTATTACAAAGATAAATATCAAATCCCAAACTAGATTATGCCAGATCTACCTGGATTAAAATATGCAGGCTCCAAAAGAAAATAATGCTTCTGCGAGGCTAAGAACCAACACAGTAACCAACACAAACAATAAATCCAGATACCTTGGAACAAATCCTCTGTTTTGGTCTTTGTAAAGGGTGGAGCCATTTCAAAATTCTTCTTATCAGTTCTAAATTTTGAACATAATTAAAACAGTGTTCTAATTTCTAATATACTAAGGTCTCTTGATGATATAAATAAGTTCTGCTCTACAGAAAAAATAGTTTTAACCAAGTGCAGGTACCTGAAAGTGCAACCAAATCTGTTACAGATAGGTCAAATTTCTTGAAAAGCTGGACAAGAGTTGTAACATTGGATCTGGGGCTTGGCATTATATCATTTGAATCATTCTGACTTGCAGTTAGACTGTCTTTTCTTCCCAAATACACCTCCCAGAATGGACCACCACTCTGCAATAGCAGTGCCATGCATAGATATATAAATAAAACACACCATTTCTCAACTTCACGAGTTAGTATGTCAAGAACTAAATCAAGACAAGCAAATAAAGCTGCCAAATTCAACAGCCATAAGAACAATCATGGAGCAAGCAAAGCAAGTAGATCCACCTTGATAGGTCTACCTAGCAGTTTGGCCTAAAGGACATCAAATAATCATCTCATCCCTAGAAGAGAGAGTTTATGAAGTATGCAAAACACATGGAGTTTAAGAAAGTATTATTTACCAGGATTACAGCATCCCTTGCTGCCATTATGAGAATGTCAGCACTGGAGACTGTACCAGGGCAAACTTTCTCCAGAGCCTCTTTGATTTCATCTATTACATCATATGCCCTCAAAGAGTTTATGTTGGATAGTGCATCCTTCTCTCCAGCCATGTCGGAGGTCTCATCCAGAAGCAGAGAACCATCACATCCCTACAAAAACAACATAATATACATAGTTATATATCAGCTCTGTATTGTTCCATTAATAAGCTTCTAATCCCCTCTATAGCTTTGATATTTCACACCAATACAGATTATTCTCTTCCTGATGATGAACCGCTGAGTGTGGTTCTAAACGTCGACCAAATATAGCATTCACAGTTGAATCCAGAAGCTTTCATAACGAAGTCACAACCTCATTAAGAAAAACTCCAAACAAAACAGACTTATGAATTTATGGGTGCCCTGATAAACTATCATCTAAACAAGCAAATACTCTCTGATAAGTTCAGCATTTTTACTAAGGCCTAAAGTACTTTAAAAAGTATCTCTATCTCACATTAACTAAACAGTCATGATATTGCAGGCGTAGAACAGAAGCAGCATTTCTGGGTTCTCTTTTCATGGCCATCTCCATCACAGACCTCACCACAGCTTCTGCCATGGGGCACCTAGCTCTGTAAAATCCTTTGTATAACTGCTGCTGCTTTTGAGCACTATTTTCATCATCCACAGGAAAGGAAGTTACCATTATACAGAAAATGATCAGTATAGCTATCATTTGTTGTGCCATACTCGTTACAGGAGATACCCATTTCTGAAAACTCATTATAGTTGTCAGAGAAAGCCTAACAGCTCTGTATTGAATGTGAATAACAAATACTGGTGTCTGTAAACTTTTTGTTTCTCCAATGTAATGAAAGGGAAAAACAACTGTATGGAAGAATCAAAGCATGAGAAAACTAAAATAGTATGTAGACAAGGGATCTGACACATATCCTGAAAAGAGAATCAGAACTTCTGCATCATTCATCTCCACCCAATTTTTATGGCATTGGTTTCGTTGCAAGCAAGCAGGGATATTTTGATTTTATACCAAAGCATTCAATTAAGGAAGGACCATAATGAACATCCATGCCCATTTCAGCAAATTGTATGACAGCAAAATGGCCATTTTTAGATGTCATTATTAACCCATTTCATTTTTTCAATTATTCGTTTTGACTCTGCGTATATCACATTGTGTGGATGATTTTTGTCTTTTTATCTTTTCTTCCTTGGAATGGAACGTCGGCAACTATTTTATCTGGTTGTTTGTGCATCCACCCCAAGTACGAAGAAGTAAATCATTTCTCTACATAAATCTCTAAAATTAATATTTTTGGGTTTTTTCTTCTTCTTACTTTATTGATTTAATTGATGGTTATTATCTGGAAATCTTGGAAATATTTCTGTAGTAGTCAATATTAGAATCTCTTTAATAAAAAAATCATTTTTGTTAAAAAAATTGAAATTTCTAAGTTTATTGTTTGTGCATATCCTTTCGATGTAAAGAAGTAAATTATTTCTCTATTTTAATTTTTATTTTGATATATTGAATAAAGTTGACTAAATTATGTAAGAAAAGGTAATTAATGGGACTGCATATCAAAGAATGATTACAATAAAAAGGCAACAAGTTGAGAATAATAAATATGTTGAATTTGATATTTAAGTTTTTTAATAATAAATATAAGTATTTA
Organism: Sequoia sempervirens; assembly: GCA_007258455.2. NCBI lineage: Eukaryota > Viridiplantae > Streptophyta > Pinopsida > Cupressales > Cupressaceae > Sequoia > Sequoia sempervirens. Next base: position 104,940 of record VDFB02329988.1, on the reverse strand, counting down.
GTTCTTGGTTCGATATAGAATATTATTTTGTAAGGTGTCTCAAGATAATTTGTCAATGTTGCAAAATTTAGTGCTTGTCAAAAGAATATATAAAAAATTTTAAGACTTTTATTTTCTTATCAAGGTCATATTTGTAGTTGTAAAATTGATCTTAGAAGTGTGGATGTGAACTAGGCCCATTGATTTGATCCTACCAATTTCTAGGTGTTTGCTTTCAATTTGCTTAGAAGTTCTTAGTCTTATCTTTGCATAAAAACCGAGGTTGTGTGCTTGGGAGTTTTCACATGACAAGGATAGATGCTCTATGTCAATTCCAATAAGGATGTTGAATCAATGACTTTGAACAAGACTACAAACATCAAACAATCATGTACTATGCCCCCAAATATTGATGCAACATTCATATCACTAGATGAATCTTTATAAGTTCTATGATGTGTATTAGAATGTCAATTCCATGTGTTCACTAGATATTCTAAATGAATTATAGTTAGTCATTTTATACAACTTCCCAAGTGTCAAATAAAAAGCTTTGTGCATCCTCAACACATAATAGCTAGGTGGAGGGAAAAATAAATGGGCCTAAATTTGAGTTTAAATTTTAAAACCTTAAGTATCATTTATGTAAGTGTAGAAGTAAATTACATCACTTCCTCAAATGTAAATGTTACCCAATGTAAGAAATGTGCAAATCTCCAAAAAAAATCACTTCTTGGGAATAAGTGCAAGATGGGAATACGCAATGGTTTGGTTTATGCACCAACTTTTAATTAGAATTGTCCCATATGTGCACTTATCATTGCATAAAAGGATGACCTAGCCAAAGCATATCCAAAATGAAGTAAAAATTACAAGGTACATGCAATTTTCACCATCTTATATTTTTCCTTCACTTTGGCTTATATGTGATCTACCATGAGAATGTATGTCAAAGTAAACCACACACAACCATCATGAAAGTAAATATATAGACATGCATAAAAGGATACAAATATGTCCAAGTAGACATTATTTTGATACATCTTCCTTTATGATGAGTGCACCACTTGAAAATCTAGAAGCACATAAGAAAATTACCCAAATAAGTAGCATCAATAAACATTCATGTGGACACCCCAAATCTGTTTCCACTCCATATCATTTTTTCCCACAAATTAATTAAATAATTTTTTATTTAACTAATTCAACTAATTAACCATTCATCACCATGGATTAATTAATTCAAATTGATTCACATTCCTTCCTAATGTTAATTAATTAATTAAACCATAGCTCCAAATTCCTCGAGCTAATCAATTAACTAATATAGAATTAATTAATTAGGCTAATTAATTTGATTTTACCATTTTATTCTAATTTTACATACCACCTTAACACTAACAAATAGAAAGACTTTATCCTTCAATCCTAATTGTCCACTTTAAAGCTAAGGTTCAAATTTGACCATTTATTCTCACACATGTGTGAGCATGCTTGATCCTCCACATCATTTTTTAATCTTCACCCACTTGCTCACATCTCCTTCAATATCATGTTTTAATGAATCCTCATCCATTGATCAAGCATCTTTCATTCTCTTATACCACTTTTCAAGAGGCTAGGAAGTATGTCCATGCAAGTTAATCCTAGCCCTTGCTTCCATTATTTATTCTAATCCCTACACTCTCCTTTGAGAAGTCTATTTAAGAAAGGCTTACCATTCTCATTTCACCTAATCCAATACATAGTAGCCACACACTATAAAATTGAGTAACTTCATAGATAAGAGCATCCACATATCAAATCCTTCATCGTTTGGAGCATATATCAAAAATAATCAATGGAGGTTTGATGTTTTTGTGTCTTTGCATTTGTACTTGTTTGTTGCTTCTATTTTTCTCTGTCTTGAAAGTGTTTCTTCTATTTGGGTTTGATTTTATTACATATGTTTATGCATCTATCTCATCTTGTGTATCTCAATTTGGAGGTCCATAATTTAAAATTATCATAAGAAAAACTAGTAACTATTTATAGAAAATTTAAGTGATATTGCTTATTGATAGCTACATACTAGTATGGTATTACATAAGAAACTAGATACTATACTGAATAAATAAATAGTACATTCAATAACTAATATGGTTTTTCCCTTAACTAAATATTAAATAAGAATATGGAATCTAGTGACCATATCAAAGAGATTAACATTAACAACATTGCATGTCCCTAAAATAGAATTACACACCCTAATACCTCTTTTACTATGTTTTGCACTAATTTTAAGTTTTCCCTTTAGGTGTTTTTACCCTTTACTTACCTTATGTTAACACCTTGTCTAGCCTTGTGTATCATTGTCTATCTTTATGATTTTTATGTTTCCCCCTTTTTATGTGTTTAGAACCTCTTATAAGCCTTGCTTATCCTTATTCATGTTATGTTTATCCTTGTCAACTTAACATTTAATTTTGTTGTCTTCTTTTGCACATGTTTAAAATACTTGTTTCCATCATATCTCAGTCCTAAATGACTAAGTTGATGTGAGATCACTATTATGATATTATTCTTATCCACATTTCCTTCTCATAATGTTTTGGCATGATAGAACTAATCATTGGTTGAACACCCTTAGTCTATGAAATCGTTATTACTTGCACCCCTTGACTAGTGGGGTTAGTTTTGGTGAGTGTTGCCACCAAAATTTATGGGTATCTCATTATGATCTACACACCCTATTTCTCATGTTCATTTTCCTTAGGAACCTCTACAAACTTATAAATTAACCCTCTAATCCTCTCATTTCCTCCATCCACTCTCTTTGATTTCTATTGTGCTTACACTTTGAAGAAGCAAGTTTTATTGCGCAAGTGCTCTCTTGTAGGTGCTCAGTTTCTAGATTTTTGTGTGTTTTTCCATGGATTTTCATGCTTGGGAGCTTACATTTTCTAGCTATCCCTCTTGTATCTCTCTTTCTCCCATTTGCTCCTAGATTTTTTTTTTTACATTTTCTCCCTCTCCCTAGACATTAGGATCGCCATTTTTACTCCCAAATATACATGCTCTCTATTCATTATCACCTCTTTCCATTCTCTTACCTCTAAACCCTTTCTTGTGGTCATTTAATCATTATTCTCTATCTCCTACATATTTTCCATTGTTGTACACCTCCTAGGGTTAGCCTTTACACTCCAAGGTTTTAGTTTTTTTTACACATTATAGCTACTTATCTTCCATATCCTAGGTATACATACATCATTTTACAATTTTTTATGCTAATTTATATTGGAACAATCCACAAGGAGACCCACTAAACTAGGATCCACCTTAACACTTCTATTTTGTAAATTTTTCATTTTATAGTTGATTAAATGTAATTTCATGTTAGTGAACTATCAATTGATAAAATTTAATCTTAATACTTCACAAAGCTTCTCATGAGAATTCAATTAATTCTACTATAGTGTGTTAGCTTCATTGGTATTAGTGCATGGCCCCATTATTGAGCTTCCCCCTTTGTTGAAGGATTGATCCTTATACTTTCAAACTTTCTCATAATTTTCCCTCTATTGTTGTATGCTCAATTCATCTTGTCTATTTTATGTTTATTTTTCTAGTTTATTTTGTGTAATGTGACCATATTTATTTTTTATTTCTCTCATTTTAATAATTTCATGATTATGCATGATAGTGATTTCTTGAGCTGAAAAGACCTCAAGTTTCATTATTTATACTTTGAAGGTATTCTAATATGATGCCAAACTTTCCCCCTTAGTGTACAACCTTGCTACTAAGCTCCCCCCTTTGTAAAATTATAGATCCAATAATCTCTAAGCTTTATAGGAATCGTCTAACAATAATTCTAATAAAAAATCCTCTTCCCATGTGTTCAATTTCAATTTCCTAGCATAGTTTCCTATTTTGTTGTCAACCCTAGCTCTTGTGTATGTTGATTCAATTCAAGTTAGCACTCTTTAGTTTAAATCATCAAGTATTATAAATTTGATCTATATTAACATATATATTTAGAAAGAACTTGTAGTTAAATAATTAGATTTATCTTAACTAGGAACTCTTAATTTTGTTCTTTCGTTTGGTGAACTTGTAACTTACATATTTTGTAATAACCCACACAAATTTAATATTAAATATTTATCTTTTCTAATCACCAAGATCTTGTGGGGGCAAGGTGAGAGCATATGATGACTAACTATTGAATTACATATGCCAAAAATAAAAATTATTATCATTTTTTCATCACAAAGATCCCATGAGGATGAGTTGAGAGCATATAGTGAATAAGTATTGAATTACATATTCTAATTTATTCTCAATAATAAGCCATAAAGATAGATAAAATTTGCATTGATAAAAAGAGACTTCACAAATATATTGAAGTTGATTACCATTGATCAAATATTAGAAAATTATTAAAATATATCAAAAATTAGAACAATAGAAACAAAGAATAAATATGAAATAAACTACCATATTGTGGAGCTCCCTCCTACACAATCCTACAAAAATTGAAATTTCAATAATCCTTTCACATGGATGCAACTTCTAAATGAAATGAACCAAAGGAAAACAAAGGTATTTTGTCCTCCAATATTTGAATCCAAGGGTTTTCATACTTGAATTTGATAGTTGAAAAAATGTTCAAGTTATAAAGAAAGTTTGATTAAATGAAAAAAGATAAAAATTGAAGTAGCCTATGATAAATAGGAATGAGAGGGCCCAACTTGCATGCCCAAATTCTAACACCAAATATCTCCAAAAAAATAATATTTAATATAGTCAAGATTCTCTTCCAAAAATTAGCTTCTTGTAACTCCCCAACTAATTGTTAGTTCATTAATTTCCCTTTTGGTCATAATTGTCAACTATAACTCTTCATTTATGTTAGTTTGTAACTTCATATGAATAATTTTCATAAAATCTATAATAATTAAGATAAAAAAATGCCTTAGGAGTTACATGATACCCTCATTAAGAATTACCATGCCCCATTTTGGATAATTAAAATAATTGGTAATTTTTATTATTTACTTGGTCTATTTTACTAATTTTTCCAATTAATATCCATTTGAGGTCAAAAATTAAAATTATTTCCCTATAAACTCACCCTTATCCCACAAAAGATATTGGAATGGGTCCTTCAAACTATTGGTTCTCCAACCTACTTCTAGAAAATTCTAAGGACTTGGGAATTCCTATGCTTAAATATTGCTAGGAAGTTGGCCACCAAATGGGAGGATAATTTATCTCTCCTACACTTTAGGTTTTGCAAAACCTAGGGGAGTAGCCTTATCAACACATTAGATACTATATGAATACAATAGGCTTATCATAGTGTACAACACATATGATATTCATACTAATTAAGAAAATATCTACAAGATTATGCAAGTTCCTTTAATTTTCTTTGTGTACCTTTAATGGTTAGCTATGAATAGGATAAAATTAAAAAATATAAGCTATTCATACATTAACTTATCATTCTTTATATGTAGTGAGCTAGAAGGAGTTTATCTAACTAATCAATGCCTATTTTGGGAAAAAAAAGTCATCAAACATTTTTACCAATGTGTCTTGACAACAACTCTTCTAGCGGTTTAGAAATAAAAGACTACCTTACAATAACATGAACCTACTAATGTAATATGAAAATAAAGTTCTACTTAATAATAACTTTCCTAACATTGTAAATCCAACTTGCTTCCTAGAAAGATTTATCTCACTCCTTGAAGATATACTAACTAAAAGAAGAAATCTTGTAGAAAATGTATAGGAAAATATTTTCTACCCTCCTTAAAGATGTACTTATCTTCCACCCTTGAGCCAACTGTGATTCAACAATTTGTGGATGATACTTTTCTATTTGGGAAAGCCTTGGTGATGGAAGCCAGGAAATGGAAAAATTGTCTCAACAATTATGCTACTTGCTCTGGACAATGCATTAACTACAATAAAAGCATGATTTACTTCTTCAACAACACTCCTAACCTGCAAAATCAGGTGACTGTTGTTTTGGGCTGTCAAAGTAGTTCTCTCCCCTCAGTTTATCTTGGGATACCCCTAACTATCAAAGATGTCACTCTTGAGTTTTGGAATTTTATCCTTGAAAGGATTCAAAGGAAGCTTGTTGGGTGGAAAGGCTCTCTACTCAGCCATGCTGGTAAGCTTCAACTTCTTTCTGCTATTCTTCAAGGTATCCCTATCTATTTCCTATCCATATTTAAGATACCTAGATATATTGTTGATAAATTTGAGAAAATTCAGAGGTCTTTCCTTTGGTTAGGCATTAAGGAAAAAAAGAAACTCGCTTTGGTTAAATGGGATAAGGTTTTTCAACTGAAAAGTTGTGGTGGTCTTGGGATAAGAACCATTTCTAATTCTAATAAAGCTCTTATGGCCAAAGTGGGTTGGAATCATCTAAGGGATAGGAAAGAATGGTGTGAAATAATGAATGCCAAATACCTTTTGAACTAGCCGTTGATTGTCTACCTTTCAGAGGCTCACCCTACGGGATCCTTGGTTTGGAAGGGTATTTGCAATCTTCAGGACCTTATGAGGAATGAGATCAAATGGAAGATAGGAAATGGTAATAAAATTAGATTCTGGGAGGATTCTTGGTTACTTGACTCTCCTCTAGATTCTTCTGAGTTCAGGTTCCTTAAGGGTCGTGCTCAACAAGTGTTTGGTATATATATTAGTGAATATTTTCTAGGACCCTTGAGAGCTAGGAAATGGAATGACATTATCCTTTGATGTCCTTTATCCCCTAATTTGTTTCTTCTAGCCAAGAAGTTGTAGGAGTTATTCTCCCTCACCAGGTTACCCCCTTCTCACCATGGGGATGATTTCTTATGGATCCATGATAATCAGGGTGATCTTACTATTAAATCTACTTACAAACAACTGATTGATCAGGGTGTGGTAAAAAATCTATGGAAAAAGGTTTGGAATAGATACATGATACCAAAAGTTAACTTCTTTTGGTGGACTATATGTCATAACAGAATTCTTACTCAGGATAATCTAAGGAAAAGGGGATTCCAGATCCCCAACATATACCTTTTGTGTAAATGTAACAAAGAATCAGTTGATCATCTGTTGTTACATTGCCCCTTTGCTACTAAGGTGTGGGAGCTGGATTTTGGAAGATTAGGAATACACTAGATTATGTGCGAGGATATCACATCGTTTATTTTGAGTTGGTCTGGACCCTTTACCCATCCACTAACTGGTGAAATATGGAACCAAGTTCCTCCCATTATATGCTAGTGCTTATGGAAATAGAGGAACAATAGGATCTTCAGGAACACTGAGATGAACCTAAAAGAGGTGTTTGGTATAGGATCTTGGCTCATTGAGGAAAATATCTCTCTCTTCAAAGGGATAACCCTAGATAAAGGTCCCACAAAGTTCGAAATAAGCATAGCTAAAGCTTGGCATTAGAACCTGGATGCCAACTCATATGACAACTCCAAAATTCTAGCTAGGAGAGCCACTATTTGGAAACCCCCTGACAGGAGCTGGTTTAAACTAAACTTTGATGGGGCTACTAAGGGAAACCCAAGTACAACAAGTATAGGAGGTGTCATCAGGGACCACAGAGGAAATTTGGTGGTTGGTTATGCTGGGGGGATTGGTCTCCATTCTTCTATGATAGCATAAGCTAGAGCATTGTTAAAGGGCTTACAGATTGTTATTTCCTTGGGGATAGAGAACCTACACATTAAAGGTGACTCTAAGTCCATTATTGATGATATTAATTTTGATAGATTGTTGGGGTGGAACACTAAGGATATTCTTCTTGACATTATATTCCTTATGTCTAAATTAAAATTAAAGGTGGCCAGTCATATTTACAGAGAGGGGAACTAAGTGGTTGACGCCTTAGCCAACTTTGGCTCTCACTAGAAATTTTCCAAATGCTAGCATGATTTAAGTCTACTTTCGCCAAATATTCAGAGTATTATAATGAAGGAACAAATCCCTTACTTGACTCATGATGGAAATACATGTGCTTAGCTAGATTCTTGGGGGGCCCACAAGCTTTTTCGTTGGGCTTTGTGGTCTTATTATTTTGATGAGATGGATGATTAGCTGTATCGATGGGATGGAAACCAAGTGGATTTTTTCAAATTATAGAATGGAGCCCATTTGGAAAAAGGAAATCATGTTTTGCTGCGACAAGTACCAATTGATTAACTCTAAGCTAGGCCGTACTTTTCGTAATCTCCTTATGGGAATTTTCTTAAGATTGCGGAGTTTTAAATTCTGTGTTTTCAAATTTGATGTGACTTGTAATTATGAGACAAAGCTCCTTTTTGGATTTTCTTTATCCACTATTTTGGTTCCGCGCCTTACATATTCTATCCATGGTATAACTAAAATTGACCAACCCCTAATTGTTATCAATTTAGAGATTTCTAAATATGTCCTCATGGCTATTCTACCTAGATTTCAGTATTTTTTCTATGTGGAAGGAAATCCTTCATTGTTGATCATGTCCTTTTTGTTTAGCCATTTATGCAAAGAAATCCTCATTAATTCCTATGCTAAGATTGTTACAGGGAAATTATTAATTCATGCGTGTGACCTGTCCTTAGGCTTGATTCCAAAAGATTGTCATTTATGGCTTAAATGCCTTATTGTGCAGGTGATTTTTCACCTTTCAATTATCTCTAACATTCTATTTTTTTAGGGTTCCTGGTTATACTGTTCGCAGTGCGGAATCATGGGGGGGATAGGGTGTAGACGGAGCTGGATAATTGCAACGAATTTCGCAAAGATCTGCTGGTCTAGCACATTTTTGTTGAAGGTGGAATTGCTCCTCTAATGGAGAGACTTGTGGGCCATGACCCTAATCTATCGACCCAGATCATCAACACTTGGAAAAATTGACATGTGTCTCTAGGAGGCATCTCCTTTACGGTGGATGAGGAAGTGATTGCATAGACAATAGGCCTCTAGAGCTCTGGCATGAAGCATCCTAAACATTCGAATACCCAAGACAATTTTAGTATGGACAAATTCTTTGTGGGAGATGAGAAGTCGGTGCGCAACCAGTTTGGGTTTGAACAGAAGGCTCTTCCTCAGCCATGGAACTAGGTGTGTCTTGTGCTGATGAAATATGTCACACTAGAAGGAAGGTACAAGACCTATTACTTCTACCATTTTCCCTTGTTAAATCACCTTAGGCATAAAGGTTTTTTGAGCTTCCCCTTTTTTCTGCTAATGGACCTTGAAAACTCAATCGAAAAATGTGTGGAGTGTGCTGCTTTAAATCCCAATGAACCCACCCCCTTGCTACTCCACCAGGGTCTTATCCTGAGACTCTGCCACTTTCACTTGGCTTTATGCCCTCCAAAACCCATTTCGTTTGTCTGAATTGAGGAAATTGAGCCACCCACCGAGACCAACTTATCTCCGGCTGAATCAAAAGGCTCTATTAGGAAAAGTCACCCGATCCCTGTTGATTCTCAAAAACCCAAACCTGCTACCAAAAAACTTAAGAGTATCAAGGGAGCTGCCCAAACTAGTGCGGTGATGAGCCTGTGTGACCTCAATTCTACCCCTGCTAAGATTCCCAATAAGCTTGCCCTAAAAAAGAAAGGTAAGGAGGAGAAGGAGCCTCCGAATAAAGGGAAAAATGTTGTGAGAAAGGACTCATTGGGTGACACAGTGGTGATGAAGACTATGGTTATTGGATGTGATGCCATTATTCAGCGCTCTGGCAGGTTGGAAAAGAATAGGAAAAAAGTGCAGGTCAAGGATTTGGACATTGAAGAGGAGCTGTCAGACAACAAAGATAGCAAAGTTGAAGATGTGTTAGAAGGTGAAGAAGGTGAAAAATCCAGAGGTCCCTCTTCCATTCTCGACAAGGGTAAATCTTAGAAGGAGGTCTTGACCTCTTACTCTTTGGAACTATTGGATATTGAGAAAAATAATCCCAACTACACTATGGGTGGACGGGAGGAGCTTGGTGTGCTAAAAGATAGAATGGACAAAATGGACAAAATATTCAATGGTTTGACCCGTTTCATAGTCAAATTAGTTCATTGTGTCACTAGCACCATGTCGACTGTCATGAAGGAAGAGATGGAGATGAAGAAGGATGAAGACCACCAAGAGTGGATCGGTGATGATTTGTTTTAGCTTTTGTCAAAGAACTGGGAGAATACCAGCTAGTCTGTTGCTGGTTTGTTGTTGGTCTGAGTGTTGTTAGTCTATGTCTATTTTTGGTTTAGTGTTTTGTTTTGTTACTTTTTGATCTTGGACTCTATTGGCCCTTGTGGCTCTCTGTGAAGGGTACAACACCCTAAAAATGCTACTTACTTTATCAAAAACAAAGGAGACAATAATGTAAATCAAATTTTCATTCATATAAATCACACAAAAGTTTGTATGCCAATCAATTAGATAGCAATATTGAATCTTATATATTTTTGTAAATAAAATTGGTATACAATATAAAGGTCTCTTTTTCTCATGAATCCAACCTCTTTTAAATTAAAAAAAAAATTCTTTAAATAGAACATATTAGAAATATAATCCCCATAAATCTATGACAAGTGTCGATAAAAAACAACAAGATTAACTACCATAAAATTGCTCAAATCTAGAAATGTGAAACCATTTTAGGGAAATCATGATTCTACTCTAGTCATATCAATTTTTTGTTAGAAATTTTTTTCTTTTATCCTCTCATGCCCATAGCCAACAAATATTATCTTGTAAGCCAAGGAAAATCTAGGGAAATCTACTAAAATAATAGCTAGAAGATCACCTAAAAGCCATCAAGACTTGAAAACCTAATTTTTGTATTAATGGTTATGCAAGTCATCCTCTTCTTCTCTATCATTGATATTGTAATAAAATGTGTGCCTTCAGATTAAATAACTACTTCTGGACAGGAAGAATTCATTTTGGGTATTACAATATCATATTGGGTCATTAATAGCACTCTAGGACAAGCATAAATGTTGGTGGGAATAAACTATGAAAAATGTGGTAGTTGGGTCTTGAAATGAACCTAGAACTAAATCACACCTTCAAAAATTGTACATTAAATATTCACTCCCATTTCTCATTAAATATTTAATTCATCACTTGTTTTGGTTTGGTAAAATTTAGAGCCTTTTGTCACATTTTTGTAAGCTTTGTGAACTCATGGACATTGTAATATTCAAAACCTTATCACACTTTGCATGTTGTTCCTTATTCTTTCTCTATATATTATATCACACTTTTGTGACTTTGCACACCATATCACATAATTTACAAATTTGCAAATTTTATGATATTTAGAACTCCATGGCCTTCGAAACTTCAAACTTTAAACATTTTCACCTTCCTTATTCACTTTGTAGCATTTTTTGCAATATCTCAAACCTCATTGCAATTTTATAAAGTTTATGAAATCATGAACCTTGAAATATCATGGACCTTACACTTTTTCATCTTGTCATACTTTCACAAATTACATAAAATCACAATCTTTGTGACATTTATGATAGCAATATAACATACTATCTATGTTGCATTTTTTGAGAGTTCAATAACTTTGGAACCCCCTAACATATTTCCTTCATCATCATATTGAACATTTCTTAAACCATGTTAGGGAGTTAAAGAAATATTAAACTCTTGGATATCCTTTCTTTCCTTAGCTACTTTTTATCTCTTCAATTTTATTTCCCTTGTCAAAGCTTCTATAACCCTTTCAACTTTATCAGGGATTTTGGAGGTTCATGAACCGTAGAACCTTCCAACATCCCAACAAGAGGGATACCCCCTTGAAATCCCTGGCATTTAAATGGGCTCCATAACCAACAATCTCCCACTTGGAAATGAATCATGACAACTCTAAGAAGATAATCAAGCTCCACCAATAATCTCCCATGCACTTGGTGATTGATTACAACCCCATAGCTACTACTCCCACTAAACTAGGCTCCAACTTTGGACTTGGCATGTTTCTTATCTATACCATCATATTTGAATGAAGTAAACCTATTTTTCTAGTTGCATCATCAATAAAAGTAACATAATAATAAGAGCCACCAAGAGATGATACCTAAGCTAGTCCCCACACTTCTGAATACATAAGCTCTAACTTTTCACTCTTATTTTCCTTCCCAACTATGAGAAATTTGACTCTCTTTTGTTTTCCATAAACACATTTTTCACATAAATCCAAATCAACTTGCTTCAAACTTGGAAAAAATCTTTGAGTGAAGAATCCTCATCCCCTTCTCGCTTATTTTCCCAACCCTATGGTGCCACAATGTTGTATTTGTTATTATAGAAACCAAGGCAATAGAAAAATCTAAATTACCAGTACATAAATACAATGTACCTACCTTTTATCCTTTTAGTATTAGCAATGAACCTTTAGTGACCTTCCACAAATTATTTGTAAATGTAAATGTACAACCTTCACTTCCTAGTTGTCTTATTGAAATTAGATTTCTTCTCAAATCAAGATCATGCCTCACCTCTTTCAACAACCATTGGTTTCCATTTGGTAATTTTATTCGTATCTTACCCATTCCAATAATTTTACATGGTTCATCATTACCTAAACAAACCTATCCAAAAATCACCTTGAACATAATCTAGAAAATATTTCCTATGGGGTGTGAAATGAAATGAAGCCCTTAAATATAAGACCCAAGAATCAGTAGTATTATCTCATGAAAGGATTAAAGCATCTTGCAACACATCAATTGCTACATTTATTTCCTTACTATTTTCTTGTTGTCCATCTCCTTGTTTTCCCTTTTGAGACCAACATTCTTTCTTAAGGTGTCATTTATTCCTATAATGTCAAAAATCCACCCTTCCTCTAAATTTGGATCTGCTATTCTTATACTTCCCATGATTTCTTGGTCTCTTTCATCTCTCGAGCTTTGTCTTCCCCTATTATCTATAGTCAAAGCATTACCTAATGTCTCACTTGTGCTTTTCCATTGCATTTCCTTGGTAAGGATAACACAAAAACCATCATCAAACTTTAAAGTTCTTAAACTAGAACATAATTGCTCATAACCGTGACCAAGCTATTCCCATTTTCTGGTAATGAGAATACAATCAAGAGGTTTGTAACCTCATCATCAAAGGTTACATTTACAAAACTTAACTAATGAGTGATCATGTTTTTTTTATATGTAAATAGATTGTATTGATAGAAAAAAATAGTTACACAATTCCCTTTCAATGGTAGAATAAGAATAGAGAAGCCCCACCCAAAATTGTTAACCGACACCCCAACACCAGTACAGACACAAAGATGCACATCATTCAACCACCCATTATACCATCACTACAAAACCAGATCCACCCACCATAGAGAACCCAAAACCCCCAAAACCCACCACCGTGAAGCCCTCGACACACCTAGAGCAAACCAATTGCACCACCCAAAACAATTTGCACCACCAATCGCAACCATATCACCTAACTATCAAAAAACCAGCCATGTACATGCCCGCTACCCCTCCACCTCCACACTATTTTCTAGTAAAAAATCCCTGAAGAACCAATGCCAGTCCACACCACCTGATGGTTCAAGAAATAGATGGTGTTTTAGAAAAATCAACCTGCACCTCGCACGATCATGATGTTGGTGAAGAGCTTTACCTTTGATATATAGAATAAATAGATATTGTTTCACCCTTACCCTCGACAGTAGTGCTTGATGCATATCTCTTAGACATAGAAGCCCAACACCCAGCTCTACAATGATAACCACATCCATGAGCCCGTCCAACAAATTCTCCCGAACTATTTTTTGCACTATCAAAAGTGGCATAGCCTTTGGAACCTCCAGGTCCAATAGTTCCGCAACAAAGTAGGCTACAATGTCTACATTTGTATGCCAATGCTTAGCCAAAGACATGAATTACTCTCCCAATAGAAGTTCAACCACTTCCAGAACCAAACAATCCCAGTCCTTAAAGACAGACTTTAACCTTCCATAGCCTATCTTCCCAAAGAAGGCCCAAAGCTTCTGCGATGACTACAAGAAAACAAGTGTCTCCATTACAACCAATGAGGAAACAATGAAACATGCACAACATAAAAAACCATATACTCCCCACAATCTATGCAACAATCCCATCATCAATAACTCCACCGTTACCATACGTCCTCCCTACCAACCAAAGATTAGTCATGACAACCCAACCGGTGATATGAACACCATTGGAGAATTAATCCCCACGCCTCATTTATTACCTTCCATTGTCATTCCCTAGGACTGCACCATCCAGGAAGTATGTCGTTTGCCACGAGTCATCCTAATGGCACCAAAACCGAGCCCGCCCACCTGACAACCGCATGAAACTTGTGATCATTTTAAACTTGTTTAAATGATTAGCAATAGATCACCTTCTAACACTTCATATTAAATAAAAATTTCATAAGAAATGCCTTATTGGAAGTGACATAAGATCCATTGTTTTCATTTATTTTGATATGTTGAAATCCACTGACATTTCTAAGCACAACTGTATTGTTCTTAGTGCCTTTATATCAAGAATCTCTCATTCTTGATCTATCATATTCGTTGAATTATTTGATTTTCCACCCAATGGTAAGAAAATATCCTTCTAATATTTATAACCCTCTATTTGCATCTTCCATAGCTAGTATTTTTGGCCATTGAACTTCTCAACCCTAAACTTTCCTTCTTTTGCTATTGCTCCCACTCAAACCAAGAATCCTCCTTTTGATTTTATCAACCAAATGAATATGTGAATCTAATACTAGTTGTTAGGAATAGAATCACATAGCAATATACAATAAAATGAATGTAGAAATAAAATATAAAAATAACACAAAATATAGAGACACAAATATGTGTGGTTCACCCAATTTGGGGTACATCCACAAAGAAACAACCAATCCTTCCATTATTCTATCTGATAAAATGAAGGGATACAACCTACAACACATATGTTGTAACTTCCTCTTCTCTCTATCACAACCTCCTCACACAATACAATACTTAGTCATACTACAATGCCCTCATAAAAGGGAGTTTCCCTTTAGGGAAAGAAAAACCTATTGGGATTTCAGCTATAAATTGTTACACCCAAATAATAGTGTATTCTTATTCACCCAAATAATATTATATTCTTATTTGAAATCTTCGTTCAATAAGGTATTACATATTTATAGGAGTGTTATTTCCTAAATTTTAGGAGAACCAGTATAATCTCCCCTAACCATTTCTTTCTATAGATAAGTTATTCTAACAACTTGAATATTATAATCCCACACAATATTTCTTCACACATATATTCTAATATTTAAACTAAAAAACCATAACAAATATAGTATCCCTAACACCCACAATAATTATGTGACCTCACACATTATTATTCTAATACATGCGAACACTAACATTAAATCCTAACACCCCTGCTTAGTGCAAACATGGTAAAAACTCACACCCTTCAACTGCACTATGCCCAACTCTTGTGGCTCATGATCTTGATTCAAATGAAAGGAACCTCTCATCAACCTTTCATGGTTTTCACATAGGTTTACCAAAAACCTAGACATGAACAAAAACACACTCATTTGTTCACCTCAAATGGTTTTTTGGATCACCACTAACCCTTTCAAGATCCATGAACTATATTACATTAGTGATTTTGTTTACTACAACATTTTATACCAAGAGGAAATACATCACATGAACTAGAAATACTCCCCTTGGACTTGGATTTGTCACGCTTCTCATTCTTCTTTCCTTTTTCCTTAGATCTTCCATGAACATTTAGGGCCTCCTTGGCACTGATGGATACCTTCCTCCTCATCTCTTCAGAAAGTAAAGAACCCACCACATCTTCAGTATTCAATATAACAAAAGTACTCTGAATAGCCATAACAAGAGAATCCCATGAATCAAGCAAAGAACAAAGTAGGATCTGACATTTCTCTTCCTCGTCCATTTTGACACCAACTGATGCCAATTGAGCCACCAGCATATTGAATGCTTCCAGGTGGTCTATAATTTGTCCACCCTCTTCCATTCTTAAGGAATATAATTTCTTCCTCAATAAAATCTTGTTCACTAAATATTTGGCTTGATACATCTCACCAAGCTTCTTCCATATTTTCTATGCAGAGGTCTCTTCATGGACATTGATTAAAAAAAAGTCTACCAAGCATAATCTGATTAAACCCTTGGATTTACGGTCCATAACATCATACTAAGCAACCTAAGTAGGATTTGGAGGCCTTGAAACATCCTCATCAATAGCATCCCACTAATCTTGATCTATCAACATATCCTCCATCTTCAACTTCCACATTTCAAAATTATTTCCAAAAAAATTATCCACCTCTATTCTCCCTGATGAACTTGCCATCTGAAAATTTATGCAGGAACAGTGTCTTTTGCACAAGCTCCCACTCAAATCTGGATTAGTTCAAAAAACCCAACAACCCACAACTAAAACCAAAGGTGATCAAGCTCTGATACCACTTGAAAGGAAGCTAAGGTAGTGGAACAACTTCTTAATCTAACCTTGAGAGGAGAATAATTCAAACTTTTACAGATCTTTAATAGTTACAGAAACTTAAACAGAAATAAACAAAAATAGCATGCATACCACCCAAAATGATTTACATGGGAAAACCATTTTGGTAGAGAAACCACACACTCCAATAGCCACTCAATATATTATTTAGAAATCACAAAGATTACAATATACTTGCAGAGCAAGCTTCTCACAAGAGTATCACCACTCAAAGATCTAGAGGCAACACAGCCACTATCAGACTCTCATAATACATCGCAATACATAGCCATAATACAATGCCCTCATAAATAGAGTTTCCTTCTAGGGAAATTCAAGATAATAAAATATCGACCATCAAATATAAGACATAATGATGAACAGTCCATATTTACAATAATAAAATATAAATAAAATTTTCCTTTCAGGGGTGTTGCCCTTGAGCCCTCGCCAAGGCACACTACCCCTAGACCCCTCATGGGGGGGGATCCCCCTGATGCCCCCCCCCCCCCCATCATTTTCAGTTGAACAATACCTTGTGTATCAATAGTTCCTTATGTAATTGCAAGGTTGAGACACATATTCTCAACATGATGATGATATTATCTTTGGAGGAAATGAAACAATGTGCAAAATTTTTGTTGAATAAATGCAAAAAGAGTTTGAGATGTTTATGTTTGGTAAGATGAATTTCTTTCTTGGGCTGCAAATCAATTAAACAAAAAAAGGGATTTTTATTTCATAGTCAAAGTATGTAAAATAAATGTTGAAGAAGTTTGGGATGGATGGTTCCAAACTAGTATGCACTCCTATGGTAACTGGTTGTAAATTGAGTAAAGATGATGATTCACCTTAGGCTGATTAGAGCAAATATAGATCTATGATTGGAGGACTGTTGTATTTAACTACTACCAGACCAAATATCATGCATGTAGTTTGTCTTGTGGCTAGATTTCAAGAAGATCCTAAAGAAATACATGTTGCAGCTATTAAGAGGATATTTAGATATTTAAATGGCACTAGTTGGAAAATGGCTTATGGTATCCTAGGGATACTAATTTTACACTAAGTGCTTATACAAAATTAGATTGGGAAAGTTGTGTTGATGAAAAAAAAAGTACAAGTGGTGGTGCATTATTTCTTAGTTGTAGATTGGTGTCATGGTTAAGTAAAAATCAAGATTCAGTTTCCTTATCCACTGCAAAGGTTGAGTATATTGTTGCAACATTCTGCTGCACACAAGTTTTGAGGATGAGACAGAAATTGAAGGATATCAAAGTAATGTATGATGATCTCATCTCTATTTTTTGTGATATTACAAGTGAAATTAAAATTTCAAAGAATCTAGTGATGCACTCAAGGACAAATCTTATATCAATAAGGTATCACTTTTTGAGAAAGAAGGTTATGGATAATGAAGTAAAGCTTGAGTATATACCTAAAAAGGATCAAATTGTTGATATATTTACTAAGGCTCTTCTTAAAGATACTTTTGAGTATCTCTGGGAGAAGTTAGGGGTTATTGCCCCTCCTTTCTTGAACTATATGCATATGGAGATGCATCAATCTAGTGGATCTATGGATTTCTCTTCCTGTTGAACTGATGTCGGTGGCTTCCTCTCAGGGGGAGCAAGTAGTGTCATGTGTTGTCATTGTGGAGTTGATTGGGTGTACTCCTAAGGGGGAGTATTTAGTACTGGTAAATTCTTGGTGACAAAGGGAAGAAAAATGTAAAATGTATTTTTCCTTTGTCATTGATGTCAAAGGGGGAGAAAGTATCATGTGAAAAGATAAGGGGGGGAAAGCATTTGGAAAGAAGGGGAGATTGATGGTTCAAAGCTATTGTGTTGTCTTTGATGGTTTTTCACATCATGTGTTGCCATCAATGACAAAGGGGGAGATTGTTGCAAGTATGAAGCTGTTGTCATTGATGTCATAGAAGTTGGTATTTGGTTGTATATGTTGAGGATATTGAGAAAATTGTAATAAAGATGGTTTGCAGTTATTATGTGTATGTTTTGGGATATACTCCAAGATGTGCTTCTATGCTTGTGTGGTTCAAACATATTGATCATGGTTGATGGTAGTTTCTATATCCAGAGTTTGGGATTCTAGATCATTGTACAATGCGAGATATCTTCACTAGTATTTGAACTATACATTTCTATGTGTTTGGTTGTGGTTCAAGAGAAATGTAGTTGCTCTGGATTTCTCCTAATTATGGTTTTATGACTTGCGGTTTTGAGAGTAAGTTGATGAGGTTGTGTTCAAGTGAAATTTATTGTCTGAAAAGATTGGATAGTGTTAAGGATGCATGTGCTTAATTGTTTTATGTGTTTTACCCTAGTGTTGGTCAACCTTGTGTTAAACACTACTTACGAAGTTCATGGAAGTGTGTTGAGGCATGTTGGGACTTATTTAGGTCCTCATTAAGTATATGTTTGGGTCGTCCTCATTCTAATTCCACCATAGAATATTTTGGCACCAAACTAATTTGAATTTGTAAATACAATTGGTGTGTGGCCAACCTTAGATGGGTTTCAAGGTTGAAGATGGTATAAGTACAAGTTTATATGTTGACAAAATATAAGATAGATGAAAGACATATGTGAGATAGATGTGAGACAGTGTGTGTGATGTGAGTTTAAGCAAATCAGTGTGAATTTCATGTTAGGGTTCCAAAGGCAGTGAGCTGAAGGCATCCAACATCTTTCATATGAGTCTGCAAGAGAGAAAATTATGGCAGCTTTCCTGTTACATTGAGATAGTTTTCTCTCTATGACAATCCTCTTCTTTCTTCTTTGTAATTTTGTGGCAGTGGGCACTCACTAGATAGTAAGTTTTGTCTTGGCAGTGAGCCTCTGTATTTGGTTTTGAATTCCTTATATTGTGAGCTAATCCTCACCATGGTTTTTCCCTCATTAGGTTTTCCACATAAATCTAGTGTTATTATGTGAATGGTTTCATTGCTTTTAGTTTATGTTTATACATTCAGTGATTAAACATATTAACATAGTAAAGGTTTTGTGAATGCTTATAGATCTAACTTCTGGTGAAATTTTTAAAGGTTAAAAATTGTTACAACTGATTCACCCCCCCTCTCAATTTTCTTGTTCAACATAGGGGAATTATTCACATGTTAAGTTTACTTATGATATAAGATTCTTTCTAGAAATCTTAGTTGTATTTTCTAGAACTTATCTTATCTAGCTTTTAATGCTTGATTCCTAGGTAGTTAGGTTGTTAGTTGTCACATGTCATAGGATTAAGACACATGTCGCAATAATATTTAATCCTATTCCTCACCTTTCCTATATAAGCAAGGTCATTGTACTCATATGTAATATACTTCATACCTCATTATCATTTTGATAGGTCTTAATATCAAGCAAGCTCATATTCTTGTATACCCTATTGTAGAAGGTTTTCATTTCTTTTGCAAGTGGTCTTAGGTATTGAGATAATCTTCAACTTTTACACTTTGAGAGGTGTACCATCTATTGCCTTAATTTCATATGCTCTAGACCCATAGTATTCATCAATGATATAGGGTCCTAACCAGTTTGGGCTAAACTTTCCTTTCTCATTTGGAGCAGTATTGGCGTTGTGTTGATTTTCATACAAGAACAAATCCCCTTTGTTGAAAGAAAGAGGAATGACATTATCATTATACATATGTTGCATTCTTTTGTAATAATCTTGGATATGTTTGAGAGTGTTTACAATATTCATCAATCATTTAAAGTTTTTGCAATCATTTTTCTCTATAAGTGCTATCATCAATAAGGCCACTAAGAGAGATTATCAAAGAGGAAATTTCTAACTCTAAGGGTATTATCATCAGCATAAACAAGGTTGTATGGTGTATTTCTTGTATATGTATGAATGCTTGTGCGATAAGCCCATAACACATAAGGGAGTTGAGTGTGTCAATCCTTATTATGTTTGCTAACTATTTTTCGTAAGATTGTTTGATTGTTTTGTTCATTGCTTTCTCTTGACCATTAGATTATGGTTAATAAGGTATAGAAAAAAAATGTTGAATTTAAAATCTTCCCAAAAAATTCTTCACTTCCCCATTATTAAATGGTGTCTCATTATCTGAAACTAAGGCAAAAGGTAGGTCAAATTGTGTGATGATGTTCTTCAAGATAAAACAACAAATTACATCAGTAGTTGTGGAACGAAGAGGAATTACCTCTACCCACTTCATGAAATAATCTGTAGCAGTGATTATAAATGTATGTCCTAAAGAAGGAGGAGAAATCTTTCCAATAAGATCCAATCCCCACACTGAAAATGGCCAAATGGCAACTTGAGCATGAAGTTTGAAAGCAGGAGCATGAATAAAATTGCTATGTTCTTGACATTTATGACATTTCTTAACATGATAAAAACAATATTGTTCCATATTTCACCAATATATCCTATACAAATTAGTTTTTGAATTAACGATCTTCATCTGAAATGCCCCCGAAAATACCTACATGAGCTTCCTCAATTAATACAGGGATTTTGAATTGTTTAAGGAACCTAAGGAGAAGGCCATTGAGCAACCTCTTATACAACATGTCTGCTAGGATTATATATCAAGTTGCAAGTTTTTGAATACAATCTCTAGTGTTCTTAATGGTTGGTTCAGGAAAGGTAACTTCTTTTAGATATTTGAATATTAGTGCATACCATTCACTAGAGGTTTCAATATTGGTCACTAATGTTTCCTTCATATTTTTTTTCTATTAATGGTGTTATGAGAGTGTGGACAATGAATGTGAAATCCATGGAAGAAACGTCAAGATAAACAAGGGAGACACTTGCCATTACATATGCAAGTTGATTATCCTTTTGTGAAACATTGTCAATAGTGTACGATGTGAAACATTATAATAATGATATCATGAGGTCTTTCTATTGAGATAACTTATCATGTTTTTCTTGATAGGATACATTATTTTTTTAATAATCAATTGATAATCACCAAATATACAAATATGTTGAACACGTAAAGATAAGGTCGCACATAACCCAACGATAAGGGCCTGATACTTTGAAGTGTTGTTTGTACATAGGAAATTTAGATGGTAAGATAAGGGAATTGGATTCCTTAAAGGCTATATTAGTATAACCCCTACTTCAGAGCCAGTTTAACACTTAGAACCATAAAATATAACTCCCATGTTTTATTATCGTCAATTTTCAACACATTTTCATCAGGAAATGAGTTGTGATTTGGTAATGCTAATGGTGAAGGTATTTCAGCTAAATGTTTGTCCAGTGCTTGGACCTTGATTGCTTTTTAAGGAAGAAACTTAAGATCAAGCTCAGTTAACTATTACCTGATTTTGAGCTTTTAGATGAAATCAGGTAACTTAGTGTTTATTCTTTTGTGTTTCATTTAAACATTAAAATATACATCATATCATGCTAAGTTCATTAATATGCATAAAAGAGATTGTCAAAAATAGATTGCACTTATTCCATTTTTGCATTTACAAACAAATGAGAAAGAGAACCAATATGCATTGCAAATGTGATCTTTATTGATAATCATGAGCGTATAAATGTCCCTCACAAACCAAGGGACTAGCTATCCTAATGCTTGTAAAGAAGAGATTATATGCATATAGATAACAAAAAAATAAATTACATATAACACGAAAAGGGACCCATCATTTCCTAGTGGAATGATGAATCTCGTTGGCTTGGCCTCACATCATCTCGATCCTTCCTACTTCCCTACTTCCATTTGACACCCTCCTCACTGCTCCTAGGTTTCCTGCATTGGATAAAATAGTGTTGTTAGAGCAATGAAAGGTCTCTGATCAAAATTATATGCAAAAAATCCATAAACATGTAATCTAATGTCTACAAGCATTAAAATAGCAGCATACCATAAGTGTCCCTGAAAACAAGAAAGGAGTGATCAAACACACCTATGATATGCTTTGTTTATCTAACTGTTTGTTCCTTGTGCAAATTTAGGACAAGTCTTGTTACTGTTCTGATTCAGCTAATTACAACATGTGGGGTGAAATGTGGCTCCCATGAGGGTAGAGCCCAACATGCTTCCCTTTGATGTTTTAAGAGGGATGGGAAATTGAGAAACTTGATCAAATCAATGATAAATGTGCTATTGATGCATTAAATCAATATGGAATCACACTAGTTGATCAACTTTCATTATCAAATTCAAAAGATGCAACACATAATGTGAGCTATCAAGAAATTCATACTTCATCCTTTCATAGTGAATCAATCAATAGGCTGCCATCATGTCAAAAGGAAGGTACATTTTGTTGGACATGTCTTTCAATCATCTTAAGTGGATCCAAGATCCATTTTATTAAAAGAAGCAAATGATTCCTATGAGAAATGAAGCACAAATGCATCAAGTTCAATTATGCATCCTTTAATAAATAATGAAGGAGCTATCATGAGTTGTATGTTGCAGTCACCATTGAGCAATTGATGTTTGTATCACAATCCAAAAATGTAGAGTCACTTGAAAAGGGCAGCCATCATCCAAATCTTAGTCCACATAACATTTGATATAAAAGGATTACATGGAATTTCAGGGAAAGTACAAAAGACAGTCATAATAAAGAGGACAACAATGGCATTGAAGAAGTAAGTATCCTAAAAATATAGTCCTGATCTCATGCTACAGGGAAGTCCACAATGATCTCATACTACAAGACAACTACAAGTAAGTGGGCAGTCATGACCTGTGATGCAACAAGAGGAAAATCCTCTAATCAACAGATGAACAATAAAAGACCAAGTGGGAAGTCATGACTATCATAAAAGTAAAAGTAATGTTACAATAATAGTGCTATGGCATCATTTTAAAGATAAAGAAGCAAGTACAACTAAGAAGGAAGGTGCAGCAATGGTTATCAGCTTGAGACAAAGCTAAGACAAGTGATGTAGGACAGTGATAAATGAATGAGAAAGGACATTTTTGCTAGTCTCTGTAGTAGGATAGTTTAGTGACCATAGGCAGCATGATCATCACAACAGGAGATGATGCAACACTATTTCAGTGGGCAAAGCAATGAACATGAATAAAGCTAACATGAATCACAGTTGATAGTCATTGGCATGGAGAGCACAAGGCTCATCTCCAAGGATTTAATAAGAAGCTTCTGAGTTATTCAATGAGAGGTTATCATGAGTTACATGGGGAAATCATGCCTAAGTGAGTTACACTAAACGAGTGCATGAGTATCTTATAGGTTTACATTACTCAAGGATAGCTAATGCCTCACTATGATCTATAGTAGTCAAGGAGAAAATAAGAGACAATCATATTCATTTTGGTAGTCACTTCATCATTGAAAGGACATTTTTTCTAGTCGTTGTTGCAAGATAGTTTAGTGGCAATAAAATAGTCATGACTGCCACATTATACATAACATGAAGAAGATAGTTATATGAAGAGGGCATAACAACAAACAAGAGGCATGATGTGAGGATAGTGAATGGCCAAAATCAGAAGGGAGCATATACTTATCAATGCGTAAGTTCATTGTTCTATGAAATCTACTCTTTACAATAGTCATTCATCATGTATATTGTTAGCTCCACAGTCATAATGAAAGTGAATTTTCATTTCATGAAAAAATAGTGACCTCTACCTATCATGAAAGAGAGTGCACTCATAAATGAGTAGGAGACAACAAGTTTCAAAACATGTCAGTAAGACAATGAAGATAGTCTGTACTATAAGCTCTTTTCATAGGTACTGGCAGCCAAGGTACCAAAAGAAATTTATGCCCTTTAGATACATCATTTAAGAATGAAAAAGGAAAGTCTACTTGTCCAAGAAGACTTAGAGCACAACAAGCATGAAAATGGGAGATCTCCTTTGAATCCTTTTTCTATTTCAACAAGAACAAATGGGAGCAACATCTTGATTCAAATACTGAGATTGGACAACTACAATGTCACAAAAGATAGTCCATAATAAAAAGATAAGCATAGTTATTCATGATGACTAGATTCATATATAGTGAAAAGAGAATATGGGAACTGTCAAAGTGGATAGATGAGTCAAGAGATACCCAAATGGTCAAACAAAGAGTAGAGAAATAGAAAAAGAAATAAGAATCCTGTAGCCTGTTATGCAATAGGATATTTCCGTTCATAAGAAAATGAATACACAGCCAGTGGAAAAGATAGTATTCATCAAGGAATGAAAAAATGCATAGAGCCCTTGAGTTATGCCCGTACGATGCAATGTCATCGTATCATTTTACAAAACCATTCTTCTTTAAAGGGCAGTATTTTATTGTGGGGCAATGGACTGTGATAGATTTGTTTCAATTGATAAACTTTCACGAAATCTCATTCATATTATAATATGCACAATCTTTTCTACCCTTGTTTTTAGAAGAATCAAAACATAGAGGAGGGTTTGCAAAGGAAAATCACTTCAAGTGAAATGTAGTCATCAAAAGGGTAGTGTTTTTCAAAAATTGAAAAATATGTTCAGTCTTTGATATGCCCATATTGTGCAATGGCATTGAATATTTTGTAGGCCATTTTTTCTTCATATGGCAGTGTTGTTTTGTGGAACAGTTGGCTAAGATAGCTCTTGTTTTAAATGACCACTTCTCATGACGTCTCATTCATATTATCATCTTACAACATAGATGATTTTTTTTACATGGAATAAAAAACAAAGATATCCATTGTTTCAAGAAGTGCAGAAGATAAAACCCTCGAATGGAGGTATGAAAATGAAAACTCACATAATATTTACCATCATTTCCAAAGGAAATGAAAAGCAGACAATGACAAGCATATGATAGGGTGTGGTTTTTTACAGTCTTTCATACCCATACAGTGCAATGGAATTGAATCATTTTTTGCAAATTTTGTTCACAGAATAGCATTTTCTTGTGGAACGTTGACAGAGATAGCTTTGTTTCAACTGATAAATCTCATGAAATGTCATTCATATTATAATCTTGCACATTTTTTTTATTATCACATGAAATGCAGAAAACCAAAGACAAATGTGGAGGCCGCGATAGGTATATATAGCCATGAGATTGAAATTTAAAGAGGCCAAGTGAAATACACAAGATTCTTGAGCATTCTACAAGAATTGAGTGGAAATACAATGAGAAAATGAAAGAGAAAATTTAGATTTTCACACATAGAAGACTTACCATAATCGGTTGTATTGTCTTCTCTTCGTTGATATGCCAACCCCTCCATGAATCCTCTAGGTGAAACCTTTGATGGCAGTAGGTTAGGTTTTCTAGAAGCTCAAAAGGTCACAAATGAAAACCTTGTGAGATTTTTGCATCAACTTTGGTGTTTAAGGTTTTTACCCTAATTTTCTTTGCCGACCAACTTAGGCATTTTTTTCCTTTTATTTAACTTTTCAACATGATTTAATGCTTTGGCTAGAACTTAGGAATTTTTTTCCTATCATTTATAACTTTTCATTTAAAAGGTTAACTCCCCTTGTGTATATCAACATGATATACTATGACTTGCTTTGTATTGAATTTTGAATGTAAATATTGATTAAGTGATCTTTTATAAATCACTTTCAATATGAGTATTTATGTAAAGCAAGGGTGTTATTGCTTTGAGATTGGATCAAAGGGTGTATTTGAACCTTAGAAAGCAATTGTTTCGTGAGCTTGTCTTTTTGCATTATTTTTGTAATGTAAAATATTTAATTAAATGGTGTACCTATAAACAATTTAATTAAATGTTATTTTCAATGCAAAATTGAAAGAAACATGTGTTGATAAGGATAAGTCAAAGGAAACAAGTTGAAAACATGTGTGGGAAAAGGTGATGACTTTCCATCATGGGGAAAGTGTGGGATGATGTATTTGATTGTTTTTGGAGGGAGATGGACCTTTTGGAGGCTGTTTTGTCACACTTTTGGCATGACTATGGTATGAGCTTGACTTTTCTGCATTTTGGAGGCACTTTGGAGGAGTTTTGGAAGGTTATTTTTTGGCCTATATGTTGCATTCGGCTAGGGTTTCTAGAAGGACTTGTGTGAGTAGTTGTTTCCAAATTGCTTAAGTATCTTCAGACTTGAATTTTTAAGGAGTTTTTTCTTTCTTTTTGCAGGGCATTGTAGCTTACTTTGGAGCTTTTTTCAGGTAGAGGACAACATTGTGACTCAATATCAAACATGTATTACAGTATGTAACACTTTTTTTATTAATGAAATTCAGTGTTTACCTTCTTTGAAGCTATCTCATTGTGTGCAGTGTGATGATTGATGAATGATCTTGTGAGTTTTGGTAACTCCTTCATGTTTGTCTCACTTTAGCACCTTTAGGTAGAATGGACACATGTATTTTTGTAGGTTGTAAGCTTTGCACTAGTTCAAATAGTCTTCTAAGTTGTGAAATATTTCCTTTCCTTTGGAAATGTTAAGAGAACCAAGCCTCCTTACAAAATACTTATGCATTGTTATGTTAAATATTTGGGTTGTGTCAAGTTAAGTTTATTTTTTTATGAGATTGTGTGTTAAAGCAGTTGTATAAGTCTGAGAAATAACATTAGGTGCATCACGAAATGGGTTTAGTTTTATTTTCATGTTTCTTTCTCCCCTTTTCACAGCAAGGAATAGTTTAGGTGACACCATCAAAAGGGGAGCCAACCCATAATTTGGAGGTCTTCTTTCAAAATAGGATACCCACAACCTGAAAGCGCTCCCATGTTAATCCAAATTTGTCGAGTTCCTTTCACAACTTGGAAAAGGGGTGCAAATTTAGATCACTAAAAGTTTTTGCATGCCTGCTGGGACAGTGAACTACTTCTTAGTTCATTTTACACATTTTGTTGTTGTTGTTTGGTGTGCATATCAATAGTTTCTAACTTTGGAGGAAATATTTAAATGCACCTGGTGACTCTGAGTTTGAATTTACTAGTTTCGGAAATACTAGTTCTGGTATGTTCAAAATTTATTGAAAGAAAAGTTGATTTTCTAGCTTTCTAGTCTCTTAAATGAAAAAATATGTCTTCATTTCATGGAAATATGTCATATTATCCTCCATTTCATGAAAATGTTACCCCTACATCTTCCTATTAGCCATATCATATAGAGGATACTGTTAGTTTTACCTAAAATAACCTTGTAGCAGTAGGTTACCAACATGTTCAGTACTCTTACCACCCACCCACCCCTGCTCCATCATCATGGCAGCTAGTATATGCCCAAAACCAGTCTCAAGAAGGCCATTTTGTTCCAAAACAATAGTCTTGTCCTCATTTTCAGCCCAAAAATGTTGATGATATAGGGATTAGTAATATTAATAGTATATTTTTAAGGAAAATTAGATGCGGAAAACAATTCTCCTAACGTCAATACCTCAGGAAAGAATGCAGATATACTTTTAAATTTTACAATTACAGTCCAGTTAAGATGCACTATGAAACAAATAATAGAAACAAAGTATTTGACAATCACACATGAACACCAGATATACGTGGGAAAACCCTTACGGGAGAAAAACCCACCACACCAAGAGAAATCACTTTGTATTACAGTAATGGAGATTACATACAAATGACAAACTTATCTTTCTGGTGTCTATTTACAACAGCATTCACCATGAACAAACTTGTATAGGAACCTTCAAGTTATAAACTTTTATAGAACATAATACATCTACTGATCATTTAATCACCCAACAATCTGTCGATCCAACCAACTGATCACAAACTACAATCATCGAGTATATCCATGTTGATCTTTGTTTGTAGAACTTCCTCACAGAACTGTCACAATGAACCAACTGCTAACAGTTCACATTTAGCTCCTCCTATTCGTCCACGAGATGCCACATTAGAAAGTCTTACTCGGTCAATAGAATTTTCACTATGTTGGCATCTCAGTGAGACACTAATAGTGTCTCACCGTTGCCACATAACCTTCATACCGATGTCACCAAGAGTAACTGATATCAGCAAGACATTCCATCGAGCTTCATGTGTTACACTAAGTCACCACGCAGTCGCCCAGACCTATCACTTTCGCCAGGAGATCATAGTGAGTCATCAAAGGTTATACCAAAGTCACATGTTACACCGAGCTCCAATCACTAGTCAACAAGACTTACATCTTTCGCTGAGAGAACATACCGAACTCCAAGACTTACCCCGAAGGCTTCAACATAAAGCACTATTGGTGAGACATGTTACTTCCACTAAGACATCACACCGAGCTCTAGGACTTACCTTGAAGTGTTCATCTGTCACCAAGAGTTATACCAAAGATCCCAAAAGGTGTTTCTGTTGGTGAGACCTTCAACGTTCGCTAAGATGTCTTCCCAGGACCTTTGAGTTGCCCCGATAGCCAACACTTGAGCCTTCGTCGGTGAGACATTTGCACATCACCCAGACTTCATAACGAAACCTAAGTGTTAAATCGATGACTCTCGATTGTGCCCCCGTCGGCATGACTTTCATCTATCGCTAAGACCTCACACTGGGATCTTTATGTTATGGTGAAGACATCATATGTATTCCTGTCGGCGAGACATTTACTATTCACTGGGACTTCTCACCGAGCCGCTATAGGCTATCCCGAAGCCCGTGGTCGCCATGAGTCTCCCTGATTCACGATTGAATGGCCTGTCGGCCAGAGGTCTCTCGAGCGCTAAGAGGTCATACCGAACACTCCTTGTCATAGCGATAGCTCCACAGTGAAAGCATTCAGCAAGATAGAAACTAGGTCACAGTGACCTATACAAAACATGATGTTACCAATCTGCTGGTTGGCCAAACATGATAGATGTCATACCGAGTTTGCTCCAATGGAGGTTTCAGCCTGTATTAATTGAGACATATTTCCAACAATATTGCTAGACTTTCATAGGTAGTTGGATGAAATCAATAGAGAACAAGAGTATCAAATGCAGTAGTAGGAGGTTGACATGCATTAGGAGGAGTTAGCTTACCAGGCATACATTCAAGAGCAAGAGATGGAGATTCAATGGAGGCAACATGAGGAATGTCTTGCAAAGTAGATAACTATAGAGGAATTCCAACTAAGGTATGAAACCTAGTTAGTCCCTTGCATTCCTCATTTCAATCCAACATCTCTTAAATCACTGAATCATCATGTGAATGAAGAAGTTCCCAGGTACATGTTTGCAAGCTTTAGGAAAAATAAGCCTCTAGAATCCCCTAGTAAGTCTTCTCATTTTGAAATTCCAAGTTTCAGAGGATTCAATTCAATGCAAGAGAATGTAGTACCTGTAGACAATCAATCCATCATCCCTCAAGAGCAGCCCATTGATCTGGATGACTTAATCCTCATGGAGAGGATCAGCAAGGTAAACCCATTATATTTAGTCATAGCATGTTACCGACTACAACAAAAAAAGCTCAAACAAGAGGAGGCTAAGCTAATGGTAAAATAGATTGAAGATCTTCCTCAAGTGGAGGGCTCTTATGAGGTCAAACTTGAGAAACTAGACCTTCAAATTGAAAAACAATATTTTCAATAGTGTGCTGAGGAGCCCAGTCATTTAGGACATCAAATTTTAGAACCTAAGAAAGATGAGGATCCCCAAGGCATTGCTTATATAGCTGGTGAGTTTTCATGTACAAAGGTGGATAGTCGAGAAGATCAAATTCTGATCAGAGAACTTGTAATTACAGAACAACAGATAGATGCAAAGGAACAGGGTCTTCTCTTCCCTCAAGAATGTTGTCTTGAGGAAAATGATAACCCTCTTATCATTAAAGATACTAAGCAAAATGATTAGGATTTTTTTTGGGATGACTTTGGAGGTTTTTGTTTCAAGCTTGGATAATAAAGTCTTCTAGTGAAGAGCATCAGGTAAATATCAGTATGTCAAATAAAATAGAGCCTGAGCATCAATCCCATACTGATTTACTTGATGAGCTTCCTAGTTTTGTGGAGGAAACAACCATATTTTATCTTGCATATCAGGAATCAGATGATTCCAATCAGCAAGGTGAGATCGAAGAGATAGCTCATAAGTATGAACCATGTTGTCCCAATCAACAGGTGGAGACAAATGAACATGAGGATCTTGGTGAAAAAGAGACTGATATGTTTTGGTATGATGGGATACCTTCATTTGTTGAACAAAGTGAAGAAGATATGTCTATGATAGCACAAGATTTGGGACAACTACAATAGTTTCAACAATGTGATGAGTTGTTGGTTCATGAAAATTAATATGAGAATGAAGCTTTGGCTCATGAAGTATTTTCATTTTGGGATGATCTAAAGTCTATTTTACATCATGAACAACCCTCTTTTTTCCCAATTTTGGCTATTGAACCAGTACCCTTTGTAGCAAAAGATCAAGATCAACATAATTTGGAACAACATGAAACCAACATGGAGAATTTTGGATTCACACTTTCTAGAGGATGCCCAATTAGGCATCTAGCCAGAATGGAGACCAATAAGGATATTGATATCTTTCTTGCACCCAAGCATGAGGGTACAACTAAGGATGAGCAAACTCAAGTTACCTTTCCACCTCATAACAAGAATGTTTACATTCCATATGAAAAGGTTAGTGAGCTTGTATATGTTCTTCAAGAGATATTGTAGCTATTTTCTGAATTCTTATTCATGTTCTCTTTCTTTCTAGTTGTTCTCCAGCATGGAAAACATTGTAAATTCTTTAGAAAAGGTAGTTATTTCACCCATCATGTCAATGGTTTTGTTTGACTAGCTTCTTTGCTGGTTAGAGTAGGTTAGGGTAGTTTCATTTCAAATGCATTTTTTCAGTTTTCCCTAAGTGTTTTTTTGCATGGTTAGGTAGTTTGCTTTGTTTTCTGGTGTGTTTTGAATAAGTTTCATAGTGTCATATGTTGTTCTAGTTAGTTACAACAACATTCAATGTTGTTTTTAAGTGGTGTTAGCATTTAGATGACTCAGTGCCCAATGGATAAGCTTAAGGAAATTGGTCGAGATGTTTTGTAGGGAAACATATAGTAGATGTCGACAAAAAATATTACCTGATTTTTAGCTTTGAGCTGAATTCAAGTAACTTAGTGTTTATTCTTTTTTGTTTCATTTAAACATTAAAAGATACATCATATCCTACTAACTTCATTAATATGCATAAAAGAGATTATCAAAAACATATTGCATTTATTCCAGTTTTGCAATTAGAGAAAAACAAGAAAGAGAACCAATATGTATTACAAATGTAATCTTTATTGATAATCATGAGCGTATAAATGTCCCTCACAAGCCAAGGGACTAGCTATCCTAATGCTTATAAAAAAGAGATTATACGCATATAGATAACAAAAAAATAAATTGCATATAACATGAAAAGGGACCCGTCATTGCCTGGTGGAATGATGAATCTTGTTGGCTTGGCCTCACATCATCTCGATCCTTCTCACCGCCCTGCTTCCATTTGACACCCTCCTCACTGCTCCTAGGTTTCTTGCATTGGATAAAATAGTGTTGTTAGAGAAATGAAAGGTCCCTAATCAAAATTATATGCAAAACATCCATAAACATGTAATCTAATGTCTACAAGCATTAAAATAGCAGCATACCATAAGTGTCCCTGAAAACAAGAAATGAGTGATCAAACACACCTATGATATGCTTTGTTTATCTAACTGTTTGTTCCTTGTGTAGATTTAGGAAAAGTCTTGTTACTGTTTTGATTCAACTAATTACAACGTGTGGGGTGAAATGTAGCTCCCACAAGGGTAGAGCCCAACATGCTACCCTTTGATGTTTTAAGAGGGATGGGAAATTGAGAAACTTGATCAAATCAATGATAAACATGCTATTGATGCATTAAATAAATATGAAATCACACCAGTTGATCAACTTTCATTATCAGATTCAAAAGATGCAACACATAATGTGAGTTGTCAAGAAATTCATACTTCATCTTTTCATAGTGAATCAATCAATAGGCTAACATCATGTCAAAAGGAAGGTACATTTTTTTGGACATGTCTTTCAATAATCTTAAGTGGATCCAAGATCCATTTTATTAAAAGAAGAAAATTATTCCTATGAGAACTTAAGCATAAATGCATCAAGTTCAATTATGAATCCTTCAATAAATAATGAAGGAGTTATCATGAGTTATATGGAGCAATCACCATTGAGCAATTGATGTTTGTATCACAGTCCAAAAATGTAGAGTCACTTGAAAAGGGCAGCCATCATCCAAATCTTAGTCCACATAGCATTTGATATAAAAAGATTGCATGGCATTTCAGGGAAAGTATTGAGGACAGTCATAATAAAGAGGACAACAATGGAATTGAAGAAGTAAGAATCCTAAAAATACAGTCTTGATCTCATGCTACAGTGCAGTCCACAATGATCTCATACTACAAGACAACTACAAGTAAGTGGGTAGTCATGACCTGTGATGCAACAAGAGGACAATCCTCTAATTAGCAGATGCACAATAAAAGACCAAGTGGGAAGTCATGACTATCATAAAAGAAAAAGGCATGTTACAAGAATAGTGCTATGGCATCATGTCAAATACAAAGAAGCAAGTCTACCTAAGAAGGAAAGTGCAACAATGGTTCTCAGCTTGAGACAAAGCTAAGAAAAGTGATGTAGGACAATGATAAATGAATGAGAAAGGACATTTTTTCTAGCCTATGTTGCAAGATAGTTTAGTGACCATAGGTAGCATGATCATCACAATAGGAGAAGATGCAAAACTATTTCAGTGGACAAAGAAATGAACATGAATAAAGCTAGCATGAATCATAGTTGATAGTCATTGGCATGGATAACACAAGGCTCATCTACAAGGATTCGGTAAGTTTCTTCTGAGTTATTCAATGAGAGGTTATCATGAGTTACATGGGGCAATCATGCCTAAGTGAGTTGCACTAAACAGGTGCATGAGTATCTTACAGGTTTACATTACTCAAAGAAAGCTAATGCCTCACTATGATATGTTGTATACACCTAAAAATGGTTAGGATAATCTAATTAATTAAATACAATTTATTTGATTAATTGACTCCTTTAATTCATCTACTTATAAATAAATAAAATTATTTATTTATATAGTTCACATTTAATTCTTCTATCTTTATCATATTGTTTTATCTTAATTAAATAAACGAATTTAATACTTTGTTTTATTTAATTATCTACTTCTTCTATAATTATCTATTTATTCTACCTTAATCGCATCATTCATTTTTTAATTAAATAAACATGTTTTATACTTTGTTTTATTTAATTACCACATTTCTTCCATGTTTATTTAATAAAGATATTTTATAGTTTGTTTTATTAAATTAAATATCCTCTTTTGCTAAATTGAATAAATCCAAATAATTCAATCAAAGCATATTTCTATAGCTATTTCCTCTTTTCACTCATCATATGCACCAACAAAATTAGATATTTTATATCTAATTAATTCAACTCAACCTTCATGGATAAATTTGGAGACAAATTACAGACAAATTGGAAATCAATTTCGTTGTCTTCTTCCATTGATTCTTTCTATCCACTGGCAGAATATTTTTGTGGGGAGGAACAATCTTCACAATCTTCTCAGACTTCTTCATCCTTGACCATTGAATCTTTCAAATCCAATCTAGACCTTTACTTGTTGCCACATCACAAATATGTTGTCGTGAATCTATAAATACAACTTCTTTCCACAGGAAATGGATCCCAACTTTGTGCAATCTTACTCTACAAAAATAGCATTAGAGTAATTAAGCATTTGAGCATTGAGCATTGAGCAAATAGTAATTAGCAATCATAATCATGGCTTTTCATTTAGTTGCATCCTAGTTTACAATCATTTTCATGTCAATTTCATCCACAATATCATCAGCATATCATTTAGAAATTATCATATAGGATTGGATTCCTACATTTTACATCATCTCATTCTCTAGATTGAGATTTTAACAGTCACAATGCTTACACAATTTGAGAGCCACAATGATTTAATAAATCTTTGGAGTTAGAGAGAAATGGGACGACTTTGAGATATTTCTTGTTTTAATTAGATTAATTTTTTATTTGAATCTCTTAATATAATGTCTTATTGATTGTTTTTGTTATTACATTACACATATTTTACTCACACATAAATTGGTGCCCACCGTGGCGCCGAAAACCCCATTTTTAACATCTTTTCTTGAAAATTTTGTTCGTAGGTTTTTGACGTGTTTTGTTTTGGGGCGATCGAGGGTTTTTACAACTCATACAACCTCCATATCAGCTCATCCAACCACTATTCTAGTGCATCTAGAGGATATTCTAGCACATGCAAAGACTATTATGGTGCATCCAGTATCAGTCTCACCACAGTCAAGGGGTTTTCTGCAGTGCACCTATCATTTATTTTAGTGCATTTACTAAATTTTGTAGCTCATAGAACAATTATTTTAGTGCATCTAAATACTATTTTAGCACATCTAAACTCTTTTTTTAGTGCATCTAATGACTGTTATGGCGCATCTAACTATTTTTGCAAAATTTTAAAAATTCCCATAATTAATCCCTATTTTTTGTCCTACAGGCACAAAATTCGTTGGTCAAAGGCAGTTGCTGGAAAACACTTATGCCGGTCAAAGACAAAATACCATGAAATACTGATGGTTTTTGTAGGGTTTCAAGTTTATTTCATTATTTTTCCTTTGGTTAAGATAGTGAATCTAGAATAATTAAAGAATTAGTTTGAACCCCTTGTCCACTGTGTATTGAAAGCAATAGGCTTATTCTCTCCCCTTAATTGGGTGATCAAAATGCTAGACTTGCTATCCTACTTTATTAATAACTTTAGAAGGCATGTCATAGTGGAAAGAAGTACTCACCCTACGAGAATGACCTAAGTGGTAACAACCAAAGCTAGGTTTTCCAACCCACTCTAAACAAAAGTGATTATGGGGAAACCCACATTCAACAACAGTGTGTGAGATAACCATCCCCAAAACTTTTGTTCTAAAGGTTGAGAGGTCTCCTGAGGGATTTTATCTGAGTCGCGCCGAATGAAAACCCTTTCTAAGAACTTTAGTGTAGAATCCAACTATGTCAGTTTTCAAACACTTTTTATATCACGGTGCAAGGGGATGGAAGAATCTACCCCCAAGACACTCACCATATAACTATTAGAGACCCTGGCCTAAAGTGGAGGATTTGACTTTGGTTAAGACTCAAGAAAGGAAAAAACATGGGTGCCCTCTAGGCGGTGACAAGGCTGTGTGAGCTGACATAGTTGTAAGCTGTGGGTTGTGATATTCTAAGTAACCTTTCAGATAGAAAAGTGCTTGAACTATATTATCTTGTATTAAACTTGTGGAAATTGAAAGAATCAGACCTGATTCTAGAATACACACTCTTTGTTTAATATATAGACGTGAAACCAATGTTTACAAACTTCTTTCTATGTGTGTGAAATCATTTTCGAAGGAATCATCCAATTAGAGCACCAAAATTCCAAGTTCACAATCAAACAAATCTTTACTAATTAGAAATTTTCACCTTGGAAACAAACTCTTTACTGGTTGAAAATAGAACAAACAAACAAAACTATGAAAATATTGACCACTTCTAGATTAGCAAAATCAACCTTTGTTTTAGCGCATGTACCTAGTCTATTAGCGCATCTGCCTTATTTAAACAGCGCATTAAAACTTTGTTTCAGTGCATCTACCCTATTTTTCAGCACATCTATATAGTCTATTAGTATATTTACCCAGAATTTTAGCGCAACCAACCTATATTATAGTGCATATGCCCAGTCTGTCAATGCATATATTTAGTTTTTTAGCACATCTACCCTATTTTATAGTGCATCTTCCTAGTATGTCAGTGCATCTGAACTATTTTTCGGTGCATTGACCCTGTCTTTCAACACACACACCCCCTATTTCAGCACATCTGAGGAAAATTTTAGCACATCTGAGGTCTATTTTAGCACATCCAGAAAACAAAAAACCAGAGAGTTATTTTCCCCATCAATCAGACAATTAACATCATAATCCAAATTTTTATCAGAACAAAAACATTTTATCAATCAAACCAATGTCTCAAACTTGCCAAAAACTAAACTTTTCAAGTGAATTATTCAAACAGAACCAAGATCTAACATTCTAAAAAATGCCTAAAAATCACCAAACATAAATTGGATTGTTAAGCTAAATTTTGTCATCAGGATTTGTCATCCTACAATCATGAAAAACAAAGAAAATAATCAGATTTTAACCTACTCTCATCAATAGAATTTATCATTCTATTTGACTTAGTTAATATCCTTGGCACTCATCCAAATAAAAGATCAAAGTTTAGTGAAAATGACAACACTTGTATGCCATTTTTGACAAGGTTACAAAGGCAGAAACTTAGAGAAAAAGAAATTGAAACACTAAATACCATGGTTGAAGAAAATCCCTTTCATAGATTCCATCAAAATGACGATAATGAAATAACTGAAGAGGATATCCAAATGATGCAACAAGATCCTAACTTCCATAAATTTATGGAAAAAAATTTGGAACAAGATGGAGAAAAATACCTTTTGATACTAGTTGATTTAGGTGTAAAACTTCCCAAGGACTTTGATGTCAATCGCCTAAAAGAAGCACCTAAAATAGCTGAAAATGAACCACAAAACATAGATCAAGTGGCTGTCCTAACACATCAAATGCAAAATTTACAACAAGAACTTTAGGATATGCAAAAAGGGACCAAAAAAAGATACTCGTTACAAGAAATTTGTCCCTATCATTTTCATCAAAGTGTGGACATGATACCATTTCCTAGACATTGTGAATTCCCAAAATATGACAAATACAACAATAAAACTGATCCAATAGATCATGTGAGGGAATTTTGAACAATGAAATTAGAATTTGTACAAGAGGAAACTTATTTGATGAGGTTGTTCCCAAGAAGCTTAGGAGGTCAATGTATGGAATGGTTCTCCAAACTACTACTAGGAATTCAATCTTTGGAGGAATTGGTCAACAAGTGTATCTCACAATACTCATATAGCATTCAAAATGAGATAACAATAAAGGACCTTTACAATACAAAACAAAAGAAAGGTGAAACATTTCTCTCATTTCTACAATGATGGTGAAGATTGCTTGCTAGATATCCTCGTTCCATACCTGAAGAGGAAAAGATGGAACTATTCATTGACAACCTAACTGATGAGATGAGCTATAGGCTTGAGTTACAATGCCCCCCTAAATTTGAGAAAGTTATTGAAAATGGGCTCAAGATACAAGAAGCCTTGGTCAAGAGAGGGGTAATAAAAAATACAATGAAGGATCAAATAATACAAACTCCTCGAATCACTATAACAATGATAAACCAAAATTTTGGCAAAAGAATAGGAATACTGGTAACAATGATGCTGCATATGAAACAAAAAATGTGAAAACAGTATTTAATTTGATGAAAACTACTACAAATACCAATCAAAACAATGACCAAAACATCAATCAAAGTGTCAATCAAAACAACAATCTGAACAATGGTGAATCTAAACCACAAACATATAAAAAACCTTCAAATCGAAGAATATTCACACCTTTGGGATAGACACTAGAATCAACAATGAGAGAACTTCTTACACATAGACTTATCACATTACCTGAAGCAAGAAATTGGGAACCAAAAGTAAAGCCATCTTGGTCGAATGATACAGATTACTACGAATTTCATAAAAACAAAGGACACAAAACAAACAATTGTATGTAGTTGAAGCATCTAGTACAAGATTTGATTGATAACAAGACAATATCTGTAGAAGGTCATCAAACCAACAATTATCATAGTGCATTTAAAAATCCTTTACCAAATTACGAACAGGGAGAATCTTCTTCTACAAACAGTAAAGGTAAAAATGTAAACTACATTTATGATGGAATTATTCATTGTATTTCTACAGTTGAGAATCATGGTGCCGCTGATAATCAAACTGATAATCTTGGAAACAATGAAATCATAACAATAAATTTGATCCCAAACATGGTTGTAATTAGGGGAAAATAAAATATAAAACTAAAATAGAAATATATCAAATCCTAACTAGCACAATAGAGTACGAGCAAGCATGAAATTTTTTTAAAAAAAGGCGAATGCAAACCTAAATCCACGCTAAACTCGATTTATCTCCATTTCTCTTCTCAACCTGCATGAGAATGAAATATTTTGAAGGATTGATAATGGAGGAATGTTGGGTGCTCATTCCTGCAGCATAATGACCTGATGAAAATGACAAATGGAGAATGATAGATAGAGATGGATGGAAGATTGAAGAAATATTTTGACATAGTGAGGATACTTGAAGAATCAACCCCCTAATGGATTTTGAGAGGCTGTATTTATAGAGCCTTGATGTGGATGGAGATAAGATTTGATAAGATTTAATAAGGATTTGATTTTTGACAAAAGAGGAAATACAACGAGATGAGATAAGATTTTAAAAAGATAGAAAGATTTTGATTTATTGTTTTAAAGGAAATAAATCCTAAAGAGACGAGAAGGATAATGAAATGATAAACTTATTAAATAATGATAAAGCATTATCTAATAAAGGATAGGGATGATGTGGAAAGATAATTAAAAAAATACAAATTTATTTAATTATAGGAGAATAGATAAATGAGTAATTAAACAATTAAAATAATTATTTAATTAGAGAGGATAAATGGTCATGAATAATTAAATAAATAAATATTTATTTAATTATAGAAGAATGGATTAATGACTAATTAAACAATTAAAATAATTATTTAATTAGAGAGGATAAATGGTCATGAATAATTAAATAAATAAATATTTATTTAATTATAGAAAAACAGATTATTGATAAATAGGGAATAAATGAAATTAGTCAAATAACTAAGATTTATTTAACTAATTAGATGATGACATGGGTACCTAGGGAAAAATATGCTACAAGATGTCTAGGTGTTGCAAGACATGGACATTTTTAAGTGTTTACATTTTGCCCCTCTTTGAGATGATGTTCGAGATGATGAGATTTGTGTCGAGTAACATCATTTCAAAGAAGATAAGGTATGGATAGAGGAAAATGGATGATAATGAGATGGATAGGATGATGATCCCCCCTCGAGAGGATAGGCGGGTTGAACAAACATGGGTAGGCTCTTGAAATTAAAGGGATTGGTCAAGGAAGGAATACAAGGGAATGGATAGAAGAAGTGAAGGATGCATTATGCTGCAATGAAAGTGAGCAACCATGATGTTTGATTTAGCACTAGACATTATGCACCAAGGTATAAGGACCAAGGTGAGGATGTGTCTCATGCCCCAACATAATACAACCTTGTCAAGATGTATGAGGAAGTAGACTTAGAGCATTAAACTCCTAATGCACAAAAGGTATGATATGACCTTAAATTCAAAGGATAGTGCAAAAATCTATTCTTACATACAAAATATATGAATATTAGCTAGAATGATACAGATTTGATACAAATGCAATATTAAATGATAACACACACAAGCAAGCAAGAAAGCATGCACAAATGGTACAAAAACAAACAAGGTATTTCCCTTTGTCAAGTTGTAAACCGTTGATTGATTGATTGATTGGTTGATGATGATTGTGTTGTCATTGTGGGGAACGATATATCCCTAGATCAACACAAGGATGACTGATTGATTGATTGATTGGTCGATTTGGTTTATGACAAGATTAGGATCAAGACCATTGATGCAATTGGATAATTTGACAAGATTGATTGACTTGATTGGTATGGATTAAGGATTGACTTGCATTTGGATTGTTGCTTGGAATGATTGAAGATGATTGATTTGATTTCAAGAAGTGGTTTGGAATAATATGATGATTGATGTGATGATTTTATTATCTTTTTAAAAGATCTTTTTCCATTTTTTTTTTGTATTTTTGGGGATTTTTTTGGATTTTTGAAATGTTTTGATTTTTTGGATTTTTGAGATGTTTTGATTTTTTGGAATTTTTGAAATGTTTTGATTTTTTTGGATTTTTGAAATGTTTTGAGGTGTTAATGGATTAAAATTTGGGTAGCCTTTGTGCTAGATACCAATGACAAGGGGAAAACCAAGTCTAGGTACAAGGAGATAGATGGGATTGATGGATGAAAGGGTGGGTGATAAGATAAGGGATGGATGGAAAAGATAGGCCATAGTGAATGGAATATATGGATGGATGGAAAGGATAGGTCATAGTGAATGGAATGGATGTATTCATCATAAGAGCGCAAGGATATGATTTCCAAAGACTATGTTGCATAGGAATAACATGCACCATTCTAGGTACAATACTTAGGATTTGTCATGACAAAGCTTATGATAATAGGATAATGATAGGCTTGTTTGGAAGGATGAGGCATATCAAAAGATATCCAAAGCATGTTTCAACACTTTACCCCTATATCTTCATCAAGATCAAAAGGAGAAGGGTGGAAAAGTGGACTCAATATGATAGGTATGTATGATGGCTAAGATGGTAGGTAGGATGGAAATGATATGACATGAAAATGATAGGCTGGATAGATAAGACATTGTGCCCCCAAGTGTAAGTGACATAGAAGATCAACCTACACATAACGCCTGTTTACCAAGTTTTCATCATGGTACTTATACAGGGCACCTATTTACCAAGTTTTCACTGTTGGACAAAGGGATTTCTCTTTACTTTTTTTTTTAATTTATTTTTTTTCTTTTTTGACTTTTGATTTTTGGATAGGAAGGGGAATATGGATAGGAGGGACTCAAGTGTCTAGTTCCATAAAAGGTGGTAGTCCCACTAGAGATGGATGTTATTGCATGGACCATGTCAAATTTCATTATGCTCATAGATGTTGGTAAGGGATGACATGAAAGGGAAATGGAATAGGGAGATGATGGATTATGATGTGGCTTATGGAGGACAATAATGGACTATGATACAGATTATGTGGAAGATGATAGGATATATGGGACTTATGAAAAAGATGAATGGGAGGCTTAGCCAAAAGCATGGACCATAGGAAGGTGGTGGGGTAGATATCTAGGATAATGAGTGAAGGGTGAGGAGATGGAGGTATGTGGAATTGTTGTGAAATGGAAGGGAACCATGACCAATGGTTGCACACACTATGATAAACATTGAAGCTTTTGATGTGGATGGGGTATAGGAAGCAATGGTGTTGTTTGATTAGGAGGTGGTGGATGAAGTGCTTTAGGTACCCACATAGACTTAGTATTTTTATGACTTTTATTTTTCTTGTGGCATGGAATATAAGATTCTTGAATAGAGTAAGAATGTGAGGTGGATGTGGATGGTTGGGATTTTTGTGATGTAGATGCCCCATTTGAATTGCTTTCCTTTTTCTTAGTGACCCAAACCATTTTAGTTTTGGCATTTACTTTTGGAGGTATGGGCTTATATAACTTTTTGAATGTATTTTTCTTTGACTCTTTGCATTGATGCCCTAAGGCATTAGGATTTTTAGGATTT
The DNA here is from genome assembly GCA_007258455.2 of Sequoia sempervirens. NCBI lineage: Eukaryota > Viridiplantae > Streptophyta > Pinopsida > Cupressales > Cupressaceae > Sequoia > Sequoia sempervirens. Next base: position 62,957 of record VDFB02329988.1, on the reverse strand, counting down.
TTTACTTTATAGGTAGAGGCATTGATTTTTTTGCTTTTGAATCCCATGGGTATGGTGGAATGAGTGGAAGCTTCATGTTTATACAATGTGTGCATTTTTTGGTCATGATTAGGAATGTTAGGGTATTTATGGATAAATGGATAAGAGGATTGGATGGTAGGGATATTAGGTGTTGGGAGTAATGGTGGTAAAGTGGATGGAGGGATATTAGGAGTTGGAAGTAATGGTGGAAAAGTGGATGGTGGAAGGTATATGGTCACATGCTTTTGACATTTGTAGGATGGTGGAGGGATGGCAACATATGTTTTAGGCATATGATAGGATTTATGATGGAAAGTGGACTTAGGATGCATGGAGGAAATACCAACATCTTGAGATTGGTGTCCTTGATGTGTATGTCCAAGGCCATCAGAGTGTGGAGGAACTTTGACATGGATGGGCTCCAAAATACCTTGTTCATGAAGGTCTAGACCTTTACCTTGGTGGTTGATATTTTGGAGTGTGCTATGGACAATGGGATTAGATGTAGGTGGAACACTAGACACAAGTTCCTTATTGGATGGAGAAAATGAAGCAAGAGAAGATAATGGTTGTTGTTGTTCTAAGGAGGAACATTCATGAATGAGGGTGGAAAGACCAATAGGATATGATGGAGGACTTGCAACATGGTCGATAGTGGGTGATGGAGGATCATTAGGATCTTGATTAGCTTTGTGTTCACTTAGATCCAAGGTATTTGTTTGATCTTCTATGTGTGCTTGGGAGGCATATGTCTCATCAAGGGAAGTGGATGTTGATGGATCATGGATAGGGCTAGGTAGGGGGTGGATAGGAGCAATGGAGGTTTCTTGCTCATGGATAGGTGAAGTGATAGGCTCTTGACCATGGAATGCATAAATTTGGCTAAGAGGATCATCATGGCCTTCTTGATCATAGGTAAGATCATAGAGGGGAGCTTGATCATAAATATGACCAAATATTTTATGAGTGGGATCATTAGATGAGCCTAGATCTTGATTAGAATGAGAGGTTAATGTTTTCTCATGCTTAGGATAATGATCTTGACATAGCTCTTGGCTTGTTTGAATGGAAGTGGAAGGGGGTGACTCTTGAATGGGCTCAACATGTTCTAGATGGTTAACAACATGGAGACATGATTGAGGTTGACTTGAGCTCAATGGGGGAGACTCTTGAATAGGCTCAAGGGGGAGACTACATGAAGGGGTTGTAAGAATGGGCATGGTGTTTGAAGACTCTTTATTAGGTTCAAACATATGAGTTGGATGACATGGAAATGCTTGATTTCTCGCTAGTAACCCTTGGGTCACATCCTTTGTAGGTGGATGGGTGGATTTGGGTAATACCATAGGTCTAATTTTGAAATGTTTGAATTTAGGACATAGATTTGATGGAGGATTTGATGATGGTGGGGTAATGAAGAGTTTGATGGGTTAGAAGGTGGAGAGGCCAATGGATTAGGACTAGGAGAGGGTGGCTTAAGGATAGGTATTTGATTGGATGGTGGTAAGGGTGCATGAGCTAGATTGGTGTTCCCCTTGTCAAATGGAGTATGAGAATTGAAAGGCTCTTGATTTTGTTTCCAAGGTGGACTTGGGCTCACATGTGCTTGTTGTGGGATGAATTGATAGGTTGGTGTAGGATTGACTTGAAAAGAGGTGGGATAAGGTGATGTGGAATTGTTTTGATAAGCGGATGGATTAGATTGATATTGAATGGAGGGAGATGCCACATAGGAATGAGGTGGAATTGATTGGTGTTTAATGAATAGAGGATGATGTGCTTGTTGTGTTTGACAAGTGGCTATGTGATATTGGGCTTGTGGGTGCTTGATGATAACTTTCTCAAAACTTGACGAAAATTTAAATCATTTGAATCCATGGAAAGCTAAAACTCAAACCTTCAAAACCCAAGAAGTATTTTTTCAAGATTCTACATGAAAAAAATGTTATAGGAAAAAGAAAACACAGGTTTTTAACAGCTAAATTTAAAAATTGGCAAATACTAAAACGGCCATAACTTTCTCAAATCTTAATGAAATTTTAAACCGTTTGAAGTTCTAGAAAGCTAAGAGCGAGACCTACAAAACCCAAATAATCATTTTTTAAGATTTTATTTTCCAATTTTTCTGTGCTCAAAGGAATATGACGGGATTTTGTGTGAATTCTTGGCTGTAACCTGTAAAACAACAAAAACAAACAAGAAAACAAAAAATGGTAGATCTACAACAAAAAGTCAATAAAACCTACAAAAAGCAAGCTAGATCAAAGGAATCAAGTTCACCAATGTAATTAGGGGAAAATCATTTATGAAACTAAAATAGAAATATATCAAATCCTAACTAGCACAATAGAATACGAGCAAGCATGAAAATCAAAACAACAAGCGAATGCAAACCCAAATCCATGCTAAACTCAATTTTTCTCCATTGCTCTTCTCAACCTACATGAGAATGCAATATTTTGAAGGATTGATAATGGAGGAATGTTGGGTGCTCATTCTTACAGCATAATGACCTAATGAAAATGACAAATGGAGAATGATAGATAGAGATGGATGGAAGATTGAAGAATGATTTTGATAGAGTGAGGATACTTGAAGAATCAACCCCCTAAATGGATTGTGAGAGGTTGTATTTATAGAACCTTGATGTGGACGGAGATAAGATTTATAAGATTCAATAAGGATTTGATTTTTGAAAAAAGAGGAAATACAACGAGATGAGATAAGATTTTAAAAAGATAGAAAGATTTTGATTTATTGTTTTAAAGGAAATAAATCCTAAAGAGATGAGAAGGATAATGAAATGATAAACTTATTAAATAATGATAAAGCATTATCTAATAAAGGATAGAGATGATGTGGAAAGATAATTAAATAAATACAAATTTATTTAATTATAGGAGAATAGATAAATGAGTAATTAAACAATTAAAATAATTATTTAATTAGAGAGGATAAATGGTCATGAATAATTAAATAAATAAATATTTATTTAATTATAGAAAAATGGATTAATGACTAATTAAACAATTAAAATAATTATTTAATTAGAGAGGATAAATGGTCATGAATAATTAAATAAATAAATATTTATTTAATTATAGAAGAATGGATTAATGACTAATTAAAAAATTAAAATAATTATTTAATTAGAGAGGATAAATGGTCATGAATAATTAAATAAATAAATATTTATTTAATTATAGGAAAGGGGATTATGGATAAATAGGGAATAAATGAAATTAGTCAAATAACTAAGATTTATTTAACTAATTAGATGATGACATGGGTACCTAGGGAAAAATATGCTACAAGATGTATAGGTGTTGCAAGACATGGACATTTTTAGGTGTTTACAATGGTCACATCCAACAATTAGATTAATGCCATAAAAATCAAGGAAAAGTAAGATTCTAAACCAGTCAATGTGACAACAAGGGGGCAATCCAAAGTAATATTGAAAGGAGTTACATCTAAAAACACTGCTGCCCCTTCAAATTAGTACAACATAGCTGATCAATTGTAGAAAATACCAACCCAAATATCAATATTAGAACTCCTTAAAATCTCACCATCTCATAAGGAGGTTTTGGAACAAGCTCTTGTGGCCACCACAGTACCCAATAATCTAGAAGTTTGTCAATTCTAGGCTATGGTGGGACACTTAACCATGCCTCACTTTCTATCATTTTCCAAACAAGATGACGTATCACTTACTCATCCGCACAATGTTTCCCTTCACATTGAATTCTTAATCCACAAACACCGGGTTAAATGTGTCCTAATAGATGGTGGAGACGGTTTAAACATTTTCACTTTAAAACTGATATGTGCACACTAATATTTGATAATGCTATTGATTCCAGAAGGAAAATCACAATAAAATCCTATGATGAAGAAGAGAGATCCTCCAAGGGACTAATCGTGTTGCCTATTCAAGTAGGACCAATTATGAAGAATATAGTTTTCCAAGTGTTATACAAAGAGCTAACTTATAATATACTCTTGGGACGTCCATGGATTCATGAAATGCAATTAGTGCCTTCAACTTATCATCAATGGTTAAAGTTTCCTGTCAATGGACAAGACGTCACTATTTCAGTTGACTACAACAATCCCCAATATTGTAACACACTTAAAATAGCTCAAGACAATTTTGTGCCCCATAATAGGGAAGCAAACAATTCTAGTTCATCCAACAATAAAAGGCAACTAAACGTTGTATCTAAATGGATTGAGAAAAAAGAACCAGTCAAAAGATACAAGTGTTGCTGATTCCACTCCATCAAACAATGAAGGTCAACTGGATTCTCTATCACATCAATTCAATGAAAAGATCCAATTAAAATACAAATGCATGGGAGAGTATTCCATTGAGCAATCTTTATGTCTTTCATAGTTACTGCCATCTCCAAGATCATATGGGTAGCCATCAACATTAGCACAAAAATCATCACAACCTACCATGGTTTTGGATGATAGATTTATAAAGGCAAGTACTTTAGAAGATGAATCTGAAGATAAGGCCATCCTCAATTGACTTTACAAAGATGAGGAAGCATCTACATCGGCAACTATCAACATAAAGACAGATCAATATGGAAAGGGAAAAATAATATTAGAGAAAATGGGGTATGAAGGACAAGGACCTATTGGCAAAAGAAAAGAGGGCAGTGTAGAACCCATTCAACCTCTCACACTTCATTCAAAGGACAAAATAGGACTGGGTTATAAAGAGGAAACAAAAGAAGAAATCACTCATAAAGTTGTTGAAAGAATCCTTCAAATGCGAGATAGTTCTGAAACAGATTCTAATGAATATGAGTGGGATTCTTTATCTAAAGAATCATACAAGGACATACAAAATGATCTCATAAAAGAGTATGCACCCACACGTGAGGAGGGACAAAACTCAGAGACTAGACCCCTTATATTTGGATCACAAAATATCAATGACTCAAGTGAGGATGGACAGATATCGAGTGAGATAGATGACTTGGGGGAGAGTACTATCATAGACCTTGACATCGCTATTGACAACCTTGACAACATGGCTATCAGAATCCTTACTGTTGTTGACCTTAGCCAATCTGATGACCTTTTACCCTTAATGCATCCTAAACTTATTGACTAGGAACCAACCGAACCTATCAATGTACCTATCTTTGTGAATGACGATGCTATTGTTAATTTCCTTTGTTGTGACAAAACTAACACAAGTTCTAATCATAAATCTCATAATGACACTTTGAGTTGGGAGGGTTTCAAATCTTCTAGTTGCAAAATTTAAAATAGGAATAATAGATCTAATGGTGAAAACCATTTAATGGCAGCATTAGATCTCAAAAAAGTAAAAATAAAGAACGCATCTGACAGTGGAAACCTCTCTAAGGCACCAAAAGATGGGAAATTTGACACCCTTCCAAAATACTATCATGAAAGATCATCAATATTGGTGGAGCCTACACAGTTTATCAATATTGGTACAATAGAAAAAGAAAAAACTCTACATTTGGCAACATCTATGACTGAACAAGAAAAGCCTAAATTCACCAAGTTCTTTGAGGACAGACACATTAACTTTTCTTGGTCTTACTCTGACATGCCAAGTTTAGACCTAGATATTCTAATGTGTCATTTATCTCTACCATCTGGAATAAAACCTGTGAATCAAAAACAAAGGAAAATGCATCTGCATATCGCCTTATTGGTAAAAGCAAAATCGAAGAAGTTGTTAGATGCCAGATTCATTCAATCTATTGATTATGTTGATTGGATTTCAAATATTGTACTTGTTTCTAAACTAGGTGGTAGTATCATAATATGTACTGACTTCAAAGATCTCAAGAAGGCATGCCCAAAGGACGATTTTCCTTTGCCAAACATTGACATTATTGTAGACTTAACAGCAGGACACACCATGTTATCACTAATGGATGGCTTCTCAGGTTACAACCAAATCAAAATAGCACTAGAAGATCAGGAGAAAACAACATTCACATGTCCATGGGGAACATTCTGCTAGAACGTCATGCCCATTGGGTTGAAAAATGTAGGAGCTACATATCAGTGAGCAATGACCACTATTTTCCATGACATGATGCATACCTTTATTGAGGATTACATGGATGATATATTAGCAAATTCATATACCAGAGAAAGACATCTAGAGATCTTGGATAAGATCTTTACCAGATTAGAGAAGTTCAATGTCCGATTAAATCCTAAGAAATGTGTGTTCGGTGTTACATCAGCGAAGCTTCTAGGATATATAGTTTCAGAGAAGGGTATCAAAGTGGATCCTGCCAAGGTCAAGGCTATAATGGAAATTTCACCATCGAAGAATATTAGTCAACTACAGTCTCTACAGGGCAGCCTACAATCAATCAGGAGGTTTATCTCCCAATTAGCAGACAAAAGTCATCCCTTCAATCATTTGCTACATAAGAATGTCTTTTTCAAATGGGATCAAGAATGTGAAACAAATTTCAATCAAATAAAGCAATATCTAATATCACCACCCACACTAATGCCACCTACAGAAGAGAGACCATTATTACTATACATTGCAACAAATGAGATTTCTTTGGGCACTCTATTAGCACAGGAAGATCCTGTGGGAAAGGAACAAGCTATCTATTATATCAATAGGACTTTGAATGGTTATGAGATAAATTACACCTTCATCGAGAAATATGATTTGGTGTTGGTATTTTCTATTCAGCAATTACGGCATTACATGTTAACCTGCACAGTCAAACTCATAGCAACGATTGATCCCTTAAAATATTTACTCAACAAGGTTGCCCTAACAGAAAGACTAGCCAAGTGGTCATGATTTTGGGTGAATTTTATATCTAGTATGTAGATCAAAGAGCCATCAAGGGTTAGGTGATATCCAATTAGTTAGCTGAAGAGCCACTACCAGATAATCATTCAATGAGCATTGAGTTTCCTGATGCATACATTCTTACTATGACAACACAACAATGGATGCTTTATTTTGATGGGTCCTATACACAATGGGGGTCAGGTGTGGGAATTTTGTTTGTTACACCTCAAGAACATACCATCCCAAAGTCCTAAAAAATCATGTTTCCATGTACAAATAACATAGCTGAATATGAGGCATTAATCATTGGCATCAAAGTGGCAGTTGAATGGAAGATCACAAAGCTACAAGTATATGGAGATTCACAACTAGTCAGGTAAATGATGAATATCAAATGAAAGATCATAAGTTGATTTTGTATAAGAAAATGGTGGATGATTTCAAAAATTACTTTGGGGATATAAAATTTGAACATATTCCAAGGGAAGAAAACAAGGTTGTTGATGGTATGGTGACAATTGCTTCTCTCTTATAGATACTGGAAAAGTGAGGTCATTATGAGTTTATGGTGGAACAAGTGTCTAACCCTACTTATGATAATCCTGAATCTCAAACCATATGCCATTTAGTTGATGTTGAATCCTTAGTTTATGGAAAGACCCGCGCTTACCTAAAAGACAATATAATTCCTCCCAATCTTTCCAAAAACTAGAAACACAACTTCATCTTCCAAGCTGCACGACATACCTTAATTTCTAACATACTTTACCGTTGAGGCCTTGATGGTACTCTTCTTTAGTTTCTAGAACATAACGAGTCTGAGAGAGCCTTACATGAGGTTCATGAAGGTATTTTTGGAACTCATTCAAGTGGACTAACCCTAGCAAAGAAACTCCTATGTTTGGGGTATTACTAGTTGAACATGGAGGAGTCTACATTTTGTTAAGATGTGCCAAAAATGTCAAATCCATGGTAACCTAATTCATGCACTAGCACAAGAATTGCAACTATTCACTTCAACATGGCCTTTTTTTTAGTGGGGACTAGGCCTGGTAGGAAAGATTAATCCATCTTCATCCAATGGACACAAATTTATATTCGTAGCCACAGAGTACTTTACAAAGTGGATAGAAGTTGCTCCCTTGACAAAAATCACTGGAGAATAGATTTCTTCTTTCATATTGAATTACCTCATATGTCGGTATGGAATTCCTCAGTCCATTATCACAGACAATGGTAGACCTTTTAAGAATCAGGATGTTCAAGAACAGTGTGAGAGGTTTCATATCCAACATCATTTTTCAACCCCGTACTATCCTCAAGGAAATGGCCAAGCAGAGGCCTTAAACAAAACTATTCTAAAAATCCTAAAGAAAATAGTCAACGATGTTGGACGTGATTGGAACATTCAACTAAACCCTACTCAATGATGTTGGATGTGATGGGCATACCGAACCAGCATCAGAACACCTACGAGAGCTACACCATATGCCTTGGTATGTGGATCAGAGGCCATCCTACCTATTGAGGTTGAGATACCATCACTCTGTGTGTCATTGAAGGAAATTATTTCAAATGATGATTATAAAGTGTCTAGACTTCAAGAGATGGAATTGTTGGATGAACATCATCAACAAGTTGTGGGCCATTTGAAGGCATATCAATAGAGGATGTCTAGAATCTACAATCGTAGAGTAAAACCTAGAGCATTTTAGGTTGGTGACTTGGTCTTAAAGGAAAACCCTCAAAATCAACAAGACAAAGAAAAGAAAGGGAAGTTTGAACCTAACTAGATAGGTCCCTTTGTTGTTAAATTAGTCTATGGATCTAGAGCCTAACAGTTGTCTACACCTGAAGGGGATTTGTTTTATGAACTTATCAATAGTTTCCATCTCAAAGGGTATGAATCCAACTAGTGCATCGGAACAAGTCCTGAAAAATACAAAAATATCTGAGAAAAGTCTTGAAAAATGGTTACCTTGATGAAAACCTAGCAAACATGCGTCATGGTAACAACAAAAAAAAAGAGCAAAAAATACAACAAAAAAAGAGAAAAAAGAGAAAAATCAAGAAAAATTCAAGAAAAAGGGAAAAATGCCAAAAAAAAACATATAATCTGAAAAAGTGCAATAAAAACACGTAGTGAAAACCTGGAAACAGGCGCTACTTGTGATTTAAACTACCTTTTCCATCCATTAGATGTATTTCTTGGTCGTTCACTTTCACCATCATTCCACCTATCATTGAAAAGAAACCTCATGTACATATCTTAGTAATGTGGTCGTGTCTCACCCTAGCTTGGGGGAAAAATCCTAAACTCACTAGGGGCAATAAACTTTGAGCTTAATCAAATGGACAAACAATAGTATGACAACAAAGAAAACACAATGATCATAGGAAAACTCAACATTGAACATACATCAAACATCAAAATATTTTAGAAAATCAACCATCCATATCAAACAGCTGAAACCAAATCAATCAAAATAACTTAGGATGGATGATATTCTTTTGAATCATGATTGTATCGCTTTAGCTTGAATGTTCAAATGTTGTACTTTGATTTTTGTTATCATTTCTTTGGAGCAACTCAATGATGTATTGCACTAGAGAAGCTAGGAAGGAGAATGGTATTTTCTTTGTTTGTTGTATATGATTTTATCATTATTATTGTGTGAATTGTCATGAGATGTGCTCTACAAAGTATCATTGATGACATTCCAAATTCACATAGGAAAATGATTGATTCTTGTCTATTTACGCAAGAAATGCTTAGGTCATCTTGGTTTAGTTATACTTAGATGCTTGTGTTAACTTGCAATATCAAAAATCATGAAAGTAGTACTTAGGTCATCATTGGTCTAAATTATACCATTGATTCTTGTACTCACTTTCAATGTTTTAAAGGCTCAATGATGATAAAAAGCATGATAAATGGACTGTTAAGGTGACAACTTTGGCATGTGTAGATCTGCAAGGTTAAATTAGATCTCATTTATGTTAGTTTTGCATTTGCAGAGTAGTTTATTCCAAAGGCTAGTGGAGATCTCAAAAATGATGTTATCTTTTATCATTAATGGATTGAGTATACTTGACATTAACAAAAACATTATCATTCTTATGTAGTTGCATGATCATTTGCATTGCATACATTGGAAGACATTATTATATCATTTAATTGTTCATACATTTGATCATATATTTGCATTTATCATATTATATGTTTCATTTGTGCATTACATCATATAATTGTATAAGAAAAATATCAAAAACAAATCATCTACATAGTTACATTTTCAATAACGTTGTCATATCATACATCATACATTGGAGGTATCATCATATTGATCATTCATTCATCCATTCATTATATCATATATTTGCATTTGAAAGTACCAAAAATAAAGTGCATTGTATCCCATTTGCATCATCATATCATATATCATAGAAACATCATCATACATATAGTTGCATTATCATATCATTCATATATATACATGATCATACATCTATTGGTCCATGTAAATACTACGGGCACCATGCATCCATATATCATCATTATAAGCATGATCACATTTAATATCATAAATAAAACATCATAAAATCATAGCACGTTATTATAATCATACATTGCATCCATAACATCATCATATAAAACATCACATGGCATATAGAACAAAAATTTAAATGCATCCATCATAGGCATTCATCATATGCATCTGTCATAGAACCATATAGAACACATATAGATCGATAAATCCACCGCATATCATATAAATCTCAAAAATCATAATGTCAAGTATACAATGATGTCTAGAATGTAAAGAGATACAATATCAAAATGGTCGTGAATAAAAAATCATAGTATACATCATGTATCAAATTACATCAGGGAATCCAATCATGAAGCTATGTGTTGCTAGCCCCAGATGGTGTCAGCATCTCTAGACTAGTGCCTCCCCCACCAGACATACCTAGATCTCTCAGATCTCTCAAACGAGGCTATGTCACATCCCTACTAGTAGTCCTAGAATGAGTCCTCCTAGATCAAGACTAAGCATAACTAACTCTCTACTCTGGAGGAACTACATCATGGTATCAGCCTTTATAGTACTCAACCTCTCAAACCACATGAGTAACCTCTCTCATGTAATCAACTATGGAGGTACCCTCAGATACTCTTTGCAGTCTATCTGCCAATCCCTATTCCTGCTCTACAGTCTATATGGTTGCATCTCTCTCTATTGTCAACGAGGCTATATGTGTCTATACAGTTGTCAACTATGCCTGTACTGTGAGAGAGCCTATGCATGAGCCTGTGCCTATGTCTGTATCTATGCCTGTGTCTAGACTGGTAACCTTTGGGCCTGTACTAGCTAACCCTATAGTGTTTGCACCTAAACCTATAGGCTGGCAATTTGGGTCTGTTGTTGACGGGAGGGTACTCCAATCCACACATGTTTCTTTGCTATAGCTACTAGTGATCACTACTTACAAGGCACCCTGAAGTCTCTAACATCAAACATCATGCCTCCTCTTCCCTCATCTCCTCCATCATCCCCATCTCCATCACCATCTCTGTCTCCATTTTCATCTCCCTCCTTATCATCACTGCTCTCCAAATCCTCCTCCTCCTCCTCATCTCTCTCATCCCTCCTCCATCAGTGCCCATGTGCAACTACCATCTCCTCCTCACCTAGTATCGGCACTGGCTCATCAAGGATGAAGATATGTGGGAATGGATGTAAATCAAGGTACTGTGCATACTCCTTGGTAATCGAAGCCTCAATGATCTCAGGATAAATCTCCCAAATAATGGTTGGTAGACCCTGGTACTCTTGCACTACATCATCATAGGATAAGCAGGATCCCCACTCAATGGCATCTATCTGACATCGTCCATAATGTGCAACACCCTAGGGCATGCTCTGTACTCGACCATACTATTTAAACACCCTCCTCAACAAAAATCTCTGAATGATGAAACATGCCCTACCAATTAGGTACATGGACTGGCATAAGTATGGCATCTTTGCATCATCATCCATCCACTGCTCACAACCAAGGTAGGGCCACCATGTAATTGTCTCTACATCATCAAGGACTCTCCTCCAATGCTCTAGTTTTCCCAGTCTAGGCTGAGTAACTAGACCTACATATGCATGAGCATATGGCCTCAAGGCAGGTCATTGTCTAAATGCAATGGGATGAGTGACCGCTATATGCTCCCACACCCACACCTAAAGTAATGTAAATCCTAAAGACAAACTGGCCCCTCAGAGGTAGACCACCTGAGGAAAATTATGGTATAGATGGACAATAATGCACATACCCCATGTATATCTAGTACCATGGATGATCATTCTCTCCAAAATCTGACCCCACCCAACTGAAAGTCCCTTTGACCTACACTTAGGACAAAGGAACCCTCCAATGAAACCAACAAGTACCGATGGCAAGGTAGCATAGGCATCAACCATCTCGAGCACCATGGAATCTCGTATCTACAAATCCTATCATCCTAAAAAACTTAGTGCAGTGCATTGGTCCTACCCTGCTCAGTAGAATCATAAACTACCAACTCCCCAATAAGAGCTATCTACAAGATCCGCCATACATCCTCTAGGGTCATTGTCATCTCTCTAGTGGGAAAATGAAAGGTATTGTTCTCACTATGCCATCTCTCTGCTAAGACTATCAATAGTCCCCAATTAATCCTAATTGAGGGCATATCTAGAAGAGAAGACAAACCACATCATGTGATAACTATTGTCTCAGGTTGCACTAGTTGTGGTATCAAATCAAATTTCCTATAAAACCGCTCTCAGATCTATAAGTTTTTCAAAGGCTCCTATCATCACAGAATATCGAAAGTCAGTAATCTTTGTCAAATAATCAAATATCAATCAGCCTATCAAATCAAATCAACTCTGGTGAGACTTTGATCAAATATTGTGAGAAAATATCATTGAACCTCACTTATCATGAGGTCAATCATCAATCTATCACTCAACCTCGCATATCATGAGGTCAATGGATTAGTTTAAAATTGATCCTCGCCTATCATGAGGACAATCATCAAACTATCAATGCACCTCACCTATCATGAGGTCAATCAATCATTTTATAATTAATCCTCACCTATCATGAGGATAATTATCATCAATCAATTATTGTATCTCAGCTATCATGAGATCAATAAACATCTAACCTATCAGGATCATCAATCAACATCAATAATGAAATCAAATTTCAGGCTGACGTGATAGAAAATTATCAAAATCATGGAGTTTACTGACAATTTACATCTTTCTGACTTCAAAGTGCTAAAAAAATTATTCAATGCGCTAGAGAAGTCAACGTGATATTAAAACTCATCAATGCGCTAGAGCACGTAGTCATTGCGCTAAATCAACATACGTTCCATTTCAGGGTTCCTATGCGCTAATCTAGATCACCTATTCGTCATTTCTGTCTATGCACTAATCTAGGAGGTCTATGTGCCACTACATCTATCCTATGCATTTTTTTTGTCTATACGCTAATTTAGCCTATCAATGCACTAGTCATCTAATGGAAGCGCTATTTCTATGGATGTGCTATTACAAATTTTCTATGCACTAAAGCAGTGTGTGCATGCGCTAAAAATGGAAAAACTGATTTAAAATGACTAAACTAAGCGAGAAATTGAAATGCACAAATTATGAGGAGGTTTCTAGGGTACCTATCAAAGGTTCATACGCGGTCAGGCAGTTTTGTCATTGCACGCACTTGAAACAGTGAGTGCGGTATGGAATAACCATTTTTCTCCAAATGCTAAGTTTTCTCTCACTCTCAAATTTTAAAACTCAATATGCACAAATGAATTCTAAATCGACCCTTTTAGCTTTTTATAATGTGATTAAGGTGGGATTTTTGTGGGATTTTTTAATTTTATTTTCCAGGAGGCTTAATTCATCAATTTCACATCTGGCAGATTAAACATCATTTTTTTCAAGAGATAAATTGATTTTGAATCAATCAAATTAAAAATCTTTATCAAATCATCAAAAAATCATAAAATTTTGAAAAAATACAAAAAAATACAAAAAATCAAAAAAATCATCAATTTATCTCCCAAGGGGGCATATATCCATTGAAACTTGGAAATCAACACCCTGGGGCATATTGCAAAATTTTTGTCAGTACTAGTAGCAGCAGCAAAATTTTCTTTGAAGCAATGCGTAAACACATCACTTGAAAGAGAGGCAAAATGTATACACCTAAAAATGGTTTGGATAATCTAATTAATTAAATACAATTTATTTGATTAATTGACTCCTTTAATTCATCTACTTATAAATAAATAGAAATATTTATTTATATAATCCACTTTTAATTTTTCTATCTTTATCATATTGTTTCATCTTAATTAAATAAATGAATTTAATACTTTGTTTTATTTAATTATCTACTTCTATAATTATCTATTTATTCTACCTTAATCACATCATTCATTTTTTAATTAAATAAACAAGTTTTATACTTTATTTTATTTAATTACCACATTTTTTCCATGTTTATTTAATAAACAGATTTCTATAGTTTGTTTTATTAAATTAAATATCCTCTTTTGCTAAATTGAATAAATCCAAATAATTCAATCAAAGCATATTTCTATAGCTATTTCCTCTTTTCACTCATCATATGCACCAACAAAATTAGATATTTTATATCTAATTAATTCAACTCAGCCTTCATAGATAAATTTGGAGACAAATTACAAACAAATTGGAAATCAATTTCGTTGTCTTCTTCCATTGATTCTTCCTATCCTCTAGTAGAATGTTTATGTGGGGAGGAGCAATATCCATAATCTTCTCAGGCTTCTTCATCCTTCACCATTGAATCTTTCAAATCCAATCCAGACCCTTACTTGTTGCCACATCACAAATATTTTGTCGTGAATCTATAAATACAGCTTCTTTCCATAGGAAATGGATCCCAACTTTGTGCAATCTTACTCTACAGAAATAGCATTAGAGAAATTAAGCATTTGAGCATTGAGAATTGAGCAAAAGTAATTAGCAATCATAATCATGGCTTTTTATTTAGCTGCATCCTAGTTTACAATCATTTTCATATCAATTTCATCCACAGTATCATCAACATATCATTTAGAAATTATCATATAGGATTAGATTCCTGCATTTTACATCATCTCATTCTCTAGATTGGGATTTTAACAGTCACAATGCTTACACAATCTGAGAGCCACAGTGATTTAATAAATCTTTAGAGTTAGAGAGAAATGGGATGGCTTTGAGAGATTTCTTATTTTAATTAGATTAATTGTCTATTTGAATCTCTTAATATAATGTCTTATTGATTGTGTTTGTTATTACATTACGCATATTTTACTCACACATCTATAGTAGTCAAGGAGAAAATAAGAGACAGTCATATTCATTTTGGTAGTCACTTCATCATTGAAAGGACATTTTTGCTAGTCTTTGTTGTAGGATAGTTTAGTGGCCATAAAACAGTCATGACTGCCACATAACATGAAGAAGATAGTTATATGAAGAGGGAAGAACAACAAGCAAGAGGCATGATGTGAGGATAGTGAATGACCAAAATCAAAATGGAGCATATGCTTATCAATTAGTAAGTTCATTGTTCTATGAAATATATTCTTTACAAGAGTCATTCATCATGTATACTGTTAGCTCCACAGTCATAATGAAAGTGACTTGTCATTGCATGAAAGAGAAAGGACCTCTACCTATCATGATAGAGAGTGCACTCATAAATGAGTAGGAGACAACAAGTTTCAAAACATGCCAGTAAGACAATGAAGATAGTTTGTACTATAAGCTCTTTTCATAGGTAGTTGCAGCCAAGGTACCAAAAGAAAGTTATGCGCTTTATATACATCATTTAAGAATGCAAAAGGAAATTTTACTTGTCCAAGAAGACTCAAAGCACAACAAGCATGAAAATGGGATATCTCCTTTGAATCATTTTTTCTATTTCAACAAGAACAAATGGGAGCAACATCTTGATTCAGATAGTGAGATTGGACAACAACAATGTCACGAAAGACAGTCCATAATAAAAGATAAACACAGTTATTCATGATGACTAGAGTCACATAAACTGACAAGAGAATATGGGCACTGTCAAAGTGGATGGATGAGTCAAGAGATACCCAAATGGCTAAACATAGAGCAAATAAATAGAAAAATAAATAAGAAGCCTACAACCTGTCATGCAATAGGAGATTTTCATTTATAAGAAAATGAATACACAGCTAGTGGAAAAGATAGTATTCATCAAGGAATGAAAAAATGCATAGAACCCTTGAGTTATGCCTGTACGGTGCAATGTCATTGAATAATTTTACAAAATCATTCTTCTTTAAACGGCAGTATTTTATTTTGGGGCAATGGACTATGATAGCTTTTTTTAAACTAATAAAATTTCATGAATTCTCATTCATATTATAATCTTCACAATTTTCTACCCTCATTTTTAGAAGAATCAAAACACAAAGGAGGGTTTGCAAAGGAAAATCACTTCAAGTGAAATGTGATGTTGAGTCTTTGATATGCTCGTGTTGTGCAATGGCATTGAATCTTTTGTAGGCCATTTTTTCTTCACATGGCAATATTGTTTTGTGGAACAATTGGCCAAGATAGCTCTTATTTTAAATGACCACCACTCATGACATCTCATTCATGTTATCATCTTGCAGCAAAGATAAAAAAAAAATTACGTGGCATCAAAAACAAAGATATCCATTGTTTCAAGAAGTGTAGAAGATAAAATCCTCGAACAAAGGCATAAAAATGAAAACTCACATAATATTTACCATCATTTCCAAAGGAAGTAAAAAGCAGACAATGACAAGCATATGATAGGTCATGGTTTTTAACAGTCTTTCATACCCGTACAATGCAATGGCATTGAATCATTTTTGCAAATTTTGTTCACATAACAACATTTTCTTGTGGAACGTTGACAAAGATAGATTTGTTTCAACTGATAAATCTCATGAAATGTCATTCATATTATAATCTTGCACATTTTTTTTATTATCACATGAAATGCAGAAAAACCAAGGACAAATGTGGAGGTCGCAACAGGTATATATAGCCATGACATTGAAATTTAAAGAGGCCAAGTGAAATACACAAGATGCTTGAGCATTCTACAGGAATCGAGCGGAAATACAATGAGAAAATGAAAGAGAAAATGCATATTTTCACACACAAAAGACTTACCATAATCGGTTGTATTGTCTTCTCTTCATTGATATGTCAAATCATCCATGAATCCTCCAGGTGAAACCCTTGATGGTTGCAGTTTAGGTTTTCTAGAAGTTCAAAAGGTCACAAATGAATGCCTTGTGAGAATTTTGCATCAACTTTGGTGTTTAAGGTTTTTACCCTAATTTCTTTTCCAACCAACTTAGGCATTTTTTTCCTTTTATTTAAATTTTCAACATGATTTAATGCTTCTTCCAAGACTTCGGCATTTGTTTTCCCATCATTTATAAATTTACATTTAAAAGCTTAACTCCCCTTGTGTATATCAACATGATATACTATGACTTTCTTTGTATTGAATTTTGAATGTAAATATTGATTAAGTGATATTTTATAAATCACTTTCAATATCAGTATTTATGTAAAGCAAGGGTGTTATTGCTTTGAGATTGGGTTAAAAGAGGTGTATTTGAACCTTAGAAAGCAATTGTTTGAGCCTTTCTTTTTGCATTATTTTTTTAATGTAAAATATTTAATTAAATGGTGTACCTATAAACCATTTAATTAAATGTTATTTTAAATGAAAAATTGAAAGAAAAATGTGTTGATAAGGATAAGTCAAAGGAAACAGGTTGAAAACATGTGTCGGAAAAGTTGATGACTTGCCAACATGGGGAATGTGTGGGAGGATGTTTTTGACTGTTTTTGGAGGGAGATGGACCTTTTGGAGGCTGTTTTGTCACACTTTTGGCATGACTATGGTCTAAGCTTGACTTTTCTGCATTTTGGAGGCACTTTGGAGGAGTTTTGGAAGGTTCTTTTTTGGCCTTTATGCTGCATCCATCTAGGGTTTCTAGAAGGACTTGTGTGAGCAGTTGTTTCCAAATTGCTTAAGTATCTTGAGACTTGAAGTTTTGGGGAGTTCTTTCTTTCTTTCTGCAGGGCATTGTAGCTTACTTTGGAGCCTTTTTCAGGCAAAGGATAGCATTGTGACTCAATATCAGATGTATGTATTGCAGTATGTAACACCTTTTTATTAATGAAATTCAGTGTTTACCTTCTTTGAAGCTATCTCATTGTGTGTAGTGTGGTGATTGATGAATGATCTTGTGAGTTTTGGTAACTCCTTCATGTTTGACTCACTTTAGTACCTTTAGGTAGAATGAACACATGTATTTTTGCAGGTTGTAAGTTGTTTATTAGTTCAAATAGTCTTTTTAGTTGTGAAAGATTTCATTTCCTTTAGAAATGTTAAGAGAACCAAGCCTCCTTACAAAATACTTATGCATTGATATGTTAAATATCTGAGTTGTGTCAAGTTAAGTTGAGTTTTTTATAAGATTGTGTGTTAAAGTAGCTAAATAAGTCTAAGAAATAACATTAGGTGCATCACCATAGGGGTTTAGCTTTCTTTTCACGTTTCTTTCTCCCCTTTTCCTTGCAAGGAATAGTTTAGGTGACACCATCAAAAGGGGAGCCAGCCTATAATCTGGAGGTCTTCTTTCAAAATAGGATACCCACAACCTGAAAGCAGACCCATGTTAGTCCAAATTTGTTGAGTTCTTTTCACAGCTTGGAAAAGGGGTGCAGATTTGGATCACTAACATTAATAACATGACCCACTTAGCTAGGTGTCCTAACAAATCCATTTTAGCGAAGAGGTGTTTTAAAGGATCAAATTTTGTAATGGTGTACATTTCTATGTTTAGAAAATAATGTCTCAATTTGTTAGTGCAAACACAAGATCCAAAAATTATTTTTTTATAGTTGTATAACGAGTTTCATAATCAATCAATGTTTGAATGATGTTATAAATGAGATGCTCCTTGCCACTCTCATCTTGTTATGCCAAAGCCTAAATGTAAAGGATAAAAGGATTTCCTTATATGGTTGGTTGTAAGATGGGAGGATTATCTAATTATTGTTTCAAATTTTCAAAAGCTTTTGGACAATCCTTACTCCATCTAAATTCTAATTCTTTCTTAAGGAGTTGGGTAAAGGGAAGAGTTTGATCTACCAATGATACAACAAAATGATGAATAGCCTAAATCTTTCCTTGTAAGCTATGCAATTGTAAAATGTTCTTATGAGGTGGCATGTTTATTATAGCATCAATCTTCTTTGTATCCACCTCAATGCCTCTATGTGATACTATAAATCCCAAAAAAAATCTACTATCCACACCAAAGCCGCATTTCTTCATATTCAACCTCATGTTGTACTAATGAATTATTTCAAAGGTATTATGAAGGATCTTGACATGATCTTGGCATGTTATAGATTTATCCAAAATTTCATCAACATAATCTTCCAAGATGTTATGTATGAAATCATGAAATATCAATGTCGTAGCTCTTTGATATGTTGCTCCAAAAAATTTAATCCAAAAGGCATAACAACCCAACAAAATTTTCCCCAAGGTGTAGTGAAAGTTGTTTTATTGATCTTGAGGGTTAATGAAAATTTGATTATACCCCAAAAAACCATCCATAAATGATAATAGGGTGTGTCCCATGGTTGAATCCACTATCATGCCAATATTAGGAAGGGGAAAATCATTTTTTAGAGATACTTTATTATATCACAAAAATCCGCACACCTCCTAATACAATTATCAGGCTTTTCCACCACAACAATATTAGATAACCAAGGTGAATAATCAATAGGGTGGATGAAACCAACTTGCAAGAGCTTTTCAATCTCAGCCTTAACCAATAAAGCTATCTTAGGATTCATCTTTTATATCTTTTATCTCACAGGTTTAGCATCTTTCTCAAGAACAATGTTGTGTGTGACTATCTTAAGGTCAATACCCGACAGATTTGAATAAGTCCAAGCAAAAAAATTAGGAAAATTGTGTAATAATGTATTCTTGTTCATCATCATCAAGATAATTTCCAATTTGAAGCACTTTTTCCTCATTAGATGGATCTATTGGTAGGTTTATGATGTCTCATACAAGTAACACATTTTGATTTAGAATATCAAGAATTGTTTGAGATTCATCTTGTTCATCATCACATGATTTAGTTTCTTCTCCAAAGTATCCCTTAGCATTCAAACAATAGGTAAATATATGATTATGATGGTGACTTGGAAAATTATCATACACTCCAAAAAATTATACTAGGGATTCATCATTTTGAAATATGTCCAATGGCATATCATTGTTTGTGATATTTATCATTTCAGGATGCAACCAAGTTTAGAGTTGTCTTAGGGGAATCTTATATGATAACATTGACATTAAGTGAAGGTATCTTTGATGCTTTTGTTTCTTTTGAAGGGAAATAACCAATACCTCTTGTTGTTTCTTGTGTATTAAGCTCTATAAGAACACAAATACCTTGTTCTTTCACTCCACACCCTTTTCCATTATAGCCAAATTGTTTCAAGAGTTGGTACCCTCTTCCATAAATGGATTACATTTATTTTAAGGAAGGCAGGTTGTTGTAATCACTTTCATCATAAGTAGATGTGTAATTCATATTTTCCTCATTACCAAGAGTTGTGGATTCTTTTATCTTGGATGTTTCAATGACAAATTGTGTTGATACTACCACAACATCCTTCTCTTTCTCTTTTTTGGTTTCGATTGCACGTAATCTTGTATTCCCCCATGAAAGTATTGTAAAATCTAATGAAACCCAATAATCCTCCAACAATTTTTTTACTAATAGAATGCATTCCTCTTTATCTTCAGGTTGTAGAGGCTCTATTTTTGTATTTGGTGTCAATGTTCTTAGATGGTTTTTCATCCCTATGTCATTTTGTAAGAAATTTTCATATTTTGGATCATCTTTTCTCATGTAAACCTTATTTTTGAATTGTATTTCATTAAACGATGAAGCATTGAATGCACTCCCTTCATCTCATGGATCCATGGTCTACCCAAGAGAAAATTATATGAAATATCATGGGGCATGACATGGATGGAATTTTGCAACACAACCTTACCAACTTTGATAGATAATTTTATCATACCAAGTGGTTGTTTATCCACATTATCAAAACCATGAAAGGACAAATTATCTAGTTGAATTTTATTCTTATCCGCTCTAATTTTTTCCAAAAGATTTACACTACAAACATTAAGCCTTGAACCATTTCCAATAAGGGTACATCTAATCCCAACTTTATTAATAATAGCCATTATCATCAAAGCATCATTTTTTTTTTGCATTTCTAAAGGAGGTAATTCACTTTGATGGAAGGCAATATCTACATTAATCAAATTCATATCATCAATTAAGGTTGCTACATCATTTGGTTGTACACTAGGAGGGATCACAACTTTTTGAAAATAAATTTGAAGAATGCCATGGCAATTTGATGAGGTTTGAATTAGGTCCCACAAGGAAATCTTAGTAGGAGTGTTACAAAGTTGTTCCACAAGATTATACTCCTTTCCACTATGTTGAGGTAAACAAGGGGCACTAGGTAAAATAGGTTGTGGGAGTGATATTGATGAAGGAATGGTTTGTGTTTGTATTGGTTGCTTGTTATTCCTTGTGTTATATGTATGAGTAGTTGTGTGGTAACTTGGTTGCTACGACACATGATTGTAGAAAATTAAAGTTGTCTCAAGTCTGCAAGAATATTTTCTAACTAATTTCCCCATCTAACACTAATTTATTCTAAATCCTAATCTTCATCTTCTTCTTTACATGCACATAATTAAATAATTTGTATTATTTAATTATTCTAATATATTCCATTTTATTATCTATCCAACTATAATTATTGTCTGATCATTTAATTCCTAACTACATTGTCTTAGATTAAATAAATATTTTAATTTATTTAATCTCACTAACCTAATGTCTAGTCTGTAATTAATTAAATTATTTAAATTTAGTTATGCATGGTTTTGAAAATAATGATTTTCATTTATTTTTAATTTTCAAAAATTGAACTCTTACCATCTCCATGATTTTTGAAATCTAACTCTTCTATTTCTACTAATTTTGAAATTTGATCTCTTACAAATTCCCACTAATTTTGTTGATCTTCCACCCACTAACTTTTCTTCCATTCCACTAATTTCTCTAATCACATGGCACTAATTTTGAATCTAAAAATAATCAAGTTTCCTATGGATTTTTCCTCGTGCGATCTTGATCATTCATTCTTCTCTCAATCCTTTCCATCAACTACTTCATCTATAAATTCAAGCTTCAATCTCCATTTTTCTTTAATCATCATCTTTGAATCTTTGTTTCCACCATTATCATCATGGTGCAGGGGCGCCTAGGCCATGTTTTTTCAATTAGGGGTCAAGTGTTAGTGCTTAGGGTGTCTTAATTTTTTTTCTCATGGATAAGATCCTTTGAGACCATTTTGATGTAATTGGTGAGTTTCGGGGTCTTTTGGTTTAATATGGAAAAAGTTGCAAAATGTTGTAAAATTGTCATATGCAAAGTTGCACAAAATTGCAAAGTAGAGGAATACCAACGATTAGGTATTTGAAAGTTGGTTTGTGGTAGTTGAGTCGGTTGATTTTTTTGGTTTTAAAGTTTAAAAAAGCCTCAAAAGGCTCATAGAAGGTTGGTTGATGTAAAAATCACAAATTGAATATCAAATACATTAATTTTCTTGTGTTTTCCACAAAAAAAAATTGTGTTTCCAGTCAACTATACAGTCCATACAGAGAATCATTTGGCATGAAATGAATTGGAATAGTTGGAGGGTGAATCCACTTTCAATTGCATCTGGTTTGAGGTTTATTAATTTAATTTTGTAAATTTTATAAGAAAATTTCTATAACTGCTTGTGTAAGATTTATCTTGAGGGTATGAAAGCATAAAATGAATTTCTAGGCCATTCCACCCACTGTAAACTACTATAACTCAATGGAATGGCCCCATTATAGATTATCTTAGGAGTAGGGGAGGCGAGTTATTGATTTTGGGGTGAAGCCCTAGTTGAGATTTTGCATGTTTCCAAGTGAGAAAGGGGTGTAAGAGTTAGGTTTTGGTCAGGGTTTGTTGGAAGAGGCCATATAATGGTTTGTGAAGCAAGTGTAGACCTTATTCAAGGTGTTTGAGGTGTTGGTGGAGTATGAGAAGAATTGGAATATAGAGTTTCAATAAACCCTCCTAGGAAAGGGTTAAATTGAGGGTTTGGTGTTGACGAGGCTAGATGAGAGTTTCTCCTGATGAAAGTGATTGATTTTGGATGGTTGTAGTCTAGTTAGTGCTACCCCACAAAGATTTGAGGTTGGGAAGGTGTTTTGAGCACACTTGCTTTGGAAAATAGGCCTAATTGGCCAAACAGGATAGCGTACCAGTCAAGTTTTGAAGGGTTTGGTCCAAAGTGACCTATGTGGATTTTGAGATATGTTTTGTATAAGAGTGAATTTTCACCCTAGACGCAATTCCCCTTTTTTCCTTTATACACTTTAGAAAACTGAAGTTGGAGGCTTAATTCTACTTAATCCCACTGTTGGCAGTCCATGTGGCACCTATTTTATGTGTCGGTGGAGGCATTTCTATCAGGGATGCTCGCGCGGTGTGCTTACATCCCTAGCAGATTCATGTGGTTGAGCTAGCAGAGGAGTTACTCTTCCCATTAGCAGTGAAGTTGTAATGCCTCCTTCGGCCAACCAACTTGAATATGGTCATTTTCCTTCTCATTCCTTCATATTTAGACTTTAAACTTGCATTTGGAGGTTGGAAGAATTCTTGAGCAGACTTGGCTCTCATACTCTCACTCTCACAAGCTCATTTCACTCACTTCCAAGCATTCCAAGCATTCCAAGCATTCCATAGCAAAAAAGCAACACTCCATCACGCTAGTAGAGCAAGTTGGGGACCATGCCATTGTAGCAAAGTCTTGAGTTCCTCTCATTTCTCCCCCAAGAAGCCTTGAGTGCTCTTGGTGGAGGTGGTAAGCTTCCCTCTCCTCTCCTCTATAATTTGGTTGAGTAGCATAGTATTGTTTCGTAGTGCTTGTGTTTTTGTCGCTTCTTTATCTCTCTCCCTTTGGTTGTTCGTGGAGGTTGGAACACCTAAATGGGGGTCTGACTAAGGCAGAGACCCCTATACAGCTACCCAACATTCTCCCTCTTGTTGTGTGTAGGTGTGCAAGCTCTCGGAGGATCAACTGATAAATGAGTTCATTGGTGAGATTCTCCTTATTTCCATCACCCTTGCTTATTCACTTTATAATATTAGAGAATACTTTGTTTACTTGCTAGTATCAATCTGGCCTTTTAGTTAAAAAGCAAGGTTGTTAGTCATTTTAACGAGTCTGGCCTTGTCTCTGTTGTAATCTAGTTGTATGGACTACAACATTGTTGATGTGTTTTTTATGCACTTCCCAACACAAGCAGTGAGTAGGTGCACTACCTCTCTTGAAAGACAATCTTCCACAATCAAATTGCAGAACACTATCCCAAGGTCTCTAATGTCAGGTCTTGATAGTGCTTGGAATATCTCAGTTGTTTGATGTGATTTTTTGGAATCACAAGGTGGTCTTATGGATGAATTACAAAGCATGGGAAGTTGGGTTTGCAAATGCAATTTTAAAGTGTTGGAAGTGAATGAACAGTGGTTGTCCACTCAAAACAGCAAGTTGAAACTCATCAAGTTCATCTGATTTAGCTTCATGGTGATGCTTTGGATCCTACTCTAACCAAGGATTAAAAGAAATAGCAAAAGGAGAAGGGTTAAGAAAGTTGTTATAATCCTAAGCTACAAATAAATAGTAAAAATGGTGGCTGCTATAGTAGGCAAACTCCCTAAATTGGGTTTTGCTTGGCCAAGAGAAACCTACAGTTGCACAAACTAGTGCAATCTTCTATGGACAGAAAATTTTCAAATTGCATATGCACATCATGCACATGCAATTGAACTAAGTTGCAGCATTGAAATCAAGAAGCCCAGGCTAACTTTACACACAGTTTGTCATCAACAAGTGCTAAAAGTATGGGCTGAAAGTTCATCAAATACCATAACAGCAATTTCCATTATCACTTCCATTCAAGAATCTACAACTAAAACTACTATGGAAGTTGAACCATGCATACATAAAGAGAAAACTCAAAAGGACCACCCATAAATCATGCAATGTTGCTTTCTATTGCTACAGAATGTTTTTACATCAATTCTCCAACCCTTTACAAATGAGGGCAAGGCCCTATTTATAGTTTTCCAAAGCCCAAATGAATGGCCAGGATTGAATTACATCGAATGGCCCAGATTCAATTACATTAGGGTTTCACCTACCCCACAATATTCAGCAATTTTAAAATACATCATTTGTCCTTTCCCTGTTTTGTCATCTAGTGCCTAGGTGTTGTAGCAGTTTCGTCATTTAGCTGATTGCCCTTTTACTGTAGCTAAAAGTGCCTGAAAGATGCCTTCTTACTTGATGTGTTTGCAGTGTTCTTCCTTGCATCAAACGAGCCCATCAACGATTGGCATCAATTGATTGGTTGCCCCTGATTCGGGCGAACAACTACCTTATGCTTTCTTCAAGGCCACCCCCTTGCATTTTTGTCCTTGACTTCCTTGGCACATGCCTTCTTCTAACTCTGACCCTGTTGGTGGGTGCGAGGGGGAGAGGTGAACATGAAACGAATGGTGAGAGGAGCTATGCGTATTCCTTGTTTAGCCTTCTCAATGGGTCTCCTGATGGACCTGCAGTAGGCTCCTTGAATCTTGCGTAAATGAAGTGTCATAAGTGCTTTCATACACAAATCAAGGAAAATGTTAGTCAAATCTTGCAAAATCCTTGTTAGATCCATCCATGCATCATAAAAAGATCATAATATTCATATTTGGAGCTCATTTGGACCATAAACATTAATTCGGGCCGTTGGGGCTCCATAGATGTTCCAAAATAGCCAAAGGGGGACGAAGCTCCGAAACCACCAAAACTTAACAGAATGTTGATGAAACTTTGGCAGTTCACTTAAGCACCACAAACACTTCCCAAATCCACCAAAAAGTTGGGCCCAAAGTCAAAAATGTGGAAACCAGACCGGAAAGGGTCCATGAATGTTTCCAAAATAGCCAAAGAGGGATGAAGCTCTGGAACCACTAAAACTTAACAGAACATTGACGAAACTTCGCAATACATTTAGGCACCTCAAACACATCCCAGATCCACCAAAAAGTTGGTCCCAAAGTCAAAAATGTGGAAACCGGACCGGCAGGGGTCCACGGATGTTTCCAAAACAGCCAAAGAGGGATGAAGCTCTGGAACCACTGAAACTTAACGGAACGTTGACGAAACCTTGACAGTTCACTTAGGCACCACAAACACATCCCAGATCCACCAAAAAGTTGGCCCCAAAGTCAAAAATGTGGAAACCGGACTGGCAGGGGTCCACGAATGTTTTCAAAATAGCCAAAGGGGGGCGAAGCTCCGAAAACGGCCACAGAGGGGCCGAGCTCCAGAGGTCGGGCCGCCAAGGCTCCACGGATGCTCCAAAATAGCCAAAGGGGGACGAAGCTCTGAAACCACTGAAACTTAACAGAATGTTGACAAAACCTTAACAGTTCATTTAGGCACCTCAAACACATCCCAGATCCACAAAAAAATTTCCCCCAAAGTAAAAAATGTGGAAACCAAAGCGACGGGGGTCCACGAATGTTTCCGAAATAGCCAAAGAAGGACGAAGCTACAGAAACGGCCATGAAGGGGCCGGGCTCCGGAGGTCAGGCCGTTGGGGCTCCACAGATGTTCAAAATGGCCAAAGAGGAACGGAGTCCCAGAAACAACCATGGAGGGGTCGGGCTCTGGAGGCCGGGCCACCGAGGCTCCACAGATGTTCCAAATCAGCCAAAGGGGGATGAAGCTCTAGAACCACCGAAACTTAACAGAACGTTGACAAAACCTTGATAGTTCATTTAGGCACCTCAAACACATCCCAGATCCACCAAAAAGTTTCCCCCAAAGTAAAAAATGTGGAAACCGGAGTGACGGTGGTCCACGGATGTTTCCAAACAACTAAAGAAGAAGGGAATTCCAGAGGGAAAGTTCTGAAACCACCGAAACTTAACAGAACATTGACGAAACTTTGGAAGTTCATTTAAGCAACCCAAACACATCCCAAATCCACCAAAAATATTCCCCCAAAGTCAAAAATGTGGAAACCAGAGCGATGGGGGTCCACGGATGTTTCCAAACAGCCAAAGAGGAAGGGAATTCTAGAGGGAAAGTTCTGAAACCACCGAAACTTAATAGAACACTGACGAAACTTCGACAGTTCATTTAAGCAACCCAAACACATCCCAAATCCACCAAAAAGTTGGCCCCAAAGTCAAAAATGTGGAAAAAAGCGAATCGTGCGATCAAGGACCAAGTCAGTAAAAACAAGACAATGGGCAGAAAAGGGACAGGGGACTTCATTTCTCCGCGGATTTGAATACCCTAAGTAGGTGAATTTGGTCAGGGGAATTCGATTGTTTGAAGGCACATGACCAATTTGGGCTTGGAAAATGGGGCACGCAAAACAAGACAGGAGCAAAGCAGCCTATCGAGAGCAAAAAAAGGGGGGTCCCTGCCTACGACAGGGTGTGTGTGCAAAACATGCACAAAAAATGTGTTTTTGAGATGCTAGTGCATCACACTGATGTCCTTGGGCAGAGAGCTCCCTGAGGCACAGAGTTGGAACTAAAAACTGACTCGCCTAGCCCCACCTTAAAACTCGAGATTGTAGAGTGTTTGTAGGACATCATAGTCCTCATCATTCTCATCCTCATACCCTAAAAAATACACTTAGCTGAGATAAGTTAGGGCATCCTCTTGCATCTTGACCCTCTGTGCCCTGGGGTCTTGCACGTGGTGGTCCCCTTCTCTTACATTTTTGGTGAACCTGACATAAACCAACGTTTTTTCATCCATCAGTGTTGAAACTTCCCTTGGATACTTTGTGCTTGTTGTGACCTTGAGCATTGTGAAAGTTTATGAGCATCACAACCCAGTCCACAACTTCTAGGCATATCGTAAGGAGAAGTATACGACACCTCCTGATGGATAGAACAAAGATCTCGCTTGGTCTCTCTACCAGACTTTTCTCTAGTCATGTCATTGTTTTGGCCGCACAGGAGCAGTTGTCGAGGAATGTGATGGGATTTTCTGATGAAACTGATCATGTTCGCACTCCTCCTCCTTCGTCTCCCATGCCATCATTGGTGGATAAGCATGAGGTCGTTCAAAACCTTGCTAAATATGTGTTTTCCCTCACTAAAGGGTTGGGCGACCTTGAAAGCCATTTGGAAAGAAATTCGAAGATGGCTAGATCCACTCGAGTTGTCAGTGAATTAAGACATATGATGGGTAAAGATCGAACAGGCGTCGAACTTCTAAGTAGTCTCTTTGGTATCGTTGAGGCATGCGCTCCTTCAGGAAACTCTAGCTCTGTACGAGGAGTCACCTTCGAAGAGCATGAGGTAAAATTAGGGGTATCAATGCCTCCCACTTCTATGTACATGGCCAATGTGTTCCCTTCCATTAGTATCCCTTCCATCCCTAATCAACCAGAAACTGTCAAGGTGAATAAGGTCTCATTGGGCTTTAGCTTTACCCCTTATGTCACCTCCGGTGGTGGAGGTTTTGGTAGTGGTAGTGGATTCAGTAGCAGAGGTGGTGCTGGAAGAGGCGGTTTCAATGAAGGTTGTGGTGGTGGTGGCTCTGGTGGAAATCATATTGGTGGCGGTTTCAGAGGTGGACTTGGCAATGGTTCTGGAGGAGGTTCCTCTAGCCCTTTATCTTCTAACGACCCTATTTTGAACACCCTACTTTAGAATATGGGTAAGATGCAGAGTCAATTAGTGAGCCTTTCCCAGGCCTCGACCCAACCCATTTTCTTGCCTTTCTTTTGACATAGCCCATTGTCGGTTGCCATCTTAAACACTCCCTTCCCTCAGGGAATGGAGATTCCAAAGTTTGAAAATTTTGGTGGTAAGGGAGATCTGTAGACACACTTATCTTCCTTTAACGCTCTCTGAACTAACTTCTTCCATCATGATGCCTTGATGGTTAAGCTATTTCCCCAATCTCTTGAGGATACAGCCCTCGAGTGGTATTGTTCCTTGCCTGATAATTCTATCTTCTCATTCGACCAACTTTTTAATCAATTCCTTAGATAGTTCCAAGCAAACATTCAGCTGAAGATGACCTCAGATCTCGTCTGATGTAAGCAAGGAGACAATGAAAAGATTATTGATTTCATATTGCATTATCAAGTGCTTCTTTCACAAATCTTGTATCAACTACCCAATTTTGACATGTAGAAGGTATTCATAGGGAACTTACAAAGGACTTGGCAAGAGAAGTTCGCCCTGATGAAATATCCTTCTTTCCTGCATCTATGTGCAGCCTTATGAGAATACCAACAAAGGGTTGCTCAATTCAAGGGATCTTCCTCGCACTCCCATTCTAAAGGAAAATCCATCATATCAATTTTTGGGAAAGGTAAGGCCATTGCGAATGTGGTAGCTGCTGCTAATGACAATGGCCTCAAGCACAACTGAAAGTTCACAAAGTTATCAAAATCTTATACCTTCATCTTACAGAAGTTGTTGAGGGATAAGATCATAACTTTACCAACTCATAATCCTGTTAAAGAACCTTACCCTAACTGGTATGATGGGAGCACTTATTGTGAGTACCATGATGTTAATGGACATGATACCAAACATTGCATGCGATTGCATCATGAGATACAAGACCGCATCAAGGATGGTTTCATTCGCCTCGATGGGAATAAACAAAACACTAACAAATCAATGGCGAAAGCTAACAATGAATTACAGATATACACAAACCCATTTATGTCTCACTCTGCCAACATGATTATCGATCCCACTGATTTTGTTCCTCAAAATAAGGCCTATGTAAACATAGTCACAGTGACTTCTACTGTTCCACCCGCATCCGATTCACCAGATGTTACATTTACATCACAAGATCTACCCTTAAACAACAAACCTTCACCTCTTTACATTCCCACTCACGTCAATGGTAACACTGTGATGGGAATCTTGATAGACCCCACAAGCCATGCGAATTTTATTACCAAATAAATGTTAGTATTGAACTCATTACAAAAAGAGAAGTATGAAGAAACAAAATCTACCAT
Organism: Sequoia sempervirens; assembly: GCA_007258455.2. Classification (NCBI taxonomy): domain Eukaryota; kingdom Viridiplantae; phylum Streptophyta; class Pinopsida; order Cupressales; family Cupressaceae; genus Sequoia; species Sequoia sempervirens. The sequence goes on along the minus strand of VDFB02329988.1, from coordinate 32,761 downwards.
TCGTACTCACAATGGCATGAATCTAAGACCTTATGGCTCGATCACTCTATCCATCCTAGTTAGACCTAGGACTATTGACATGGTTTTTGACGTTATTACAGAGTTGAACTTGTTCAAAGTGAAGCTAGGAATTCCTTGGTTGGCTTCCATGGACGGGGTTTCCTCTATTATCCATAAGTGTCTAAAATTCTCCCACGAGGGTTTCGTGCATGTAGTGCATGACACCAGATATCAGCCTTTGGTATCCTATGGTGGGTATTCGTTGGATCACTTTTGGCCCTCTCTAGTTGGTCCACTTCCTCTAAGAACATACCTACTTTACAAGAATTATGTGAAGTATAAAATTGGGAGTAAAGGGGAGCCAAAGTTGACCCTTCTTGTAATAGAGCAACCAATTTCCTCCTCTTCCCAAGAAGAGAAGAAGAAGCCCACACTTAAGACTACTCCTTCTCCAAGAGAGAAAGAGAAGCCCATGCCAGTCCCTTCTCCTTCCCACAAAGGTAAAGAGAAGGTTGTACCGTCCTCTCCCTCTTTCCTGAAGAAAGAGGAGAAGCCCATAGCGGCTCCCTCTCCTTCCTGTAAGGGTAAAGAGAAAATAACTTTTTCACTAACTGCCCTATCCTCTCCCCTTTCCTGTGAAGAGTACTAGATGAGCAAGCCTGGTGGTTATCCTCTAAGTCTGATGATTCCTCATTGGCGTAGACCCAAGATTAGAATCGCGGACCTTCCTAATGAATTCTTGGGACCATGGTACTACTTATATGACAGAAATAAAGGTTCTTGTAGAGAATTCAATCCATGACCTCCTACTGCTCTTTCCCCTAAGGTAGTGAAAGGAAAGAGGCCTACTGTTGAGGATCTCAAGTCAACTCCTCCTATCGCTCCTTAGCCTACTCCCCCTACTCCCGTACAAGAACCTGTTCCTTTGCCCAAAACGGTCGTAGTGGATGTTCATATGGTCAAGCAGGGATCTCTTGTCCCTTCACAAGCTTTGGCTTCTAACTCCAAGAGCCATAGAAACTTCCTTGCATGTGAACGCAAGCGCTGACGAAAGGATCTCCTGGCTGAGTAGTCTTCCTAGCAATAGAAGGAGGAAGGAACGACCACTCCTACTTCAGGATTTCCTGCAATGTCTTCTTCCTCCCTTCCTGTTGTTTCTCCTCTAGCTGATCCCCTCTCGGCTTCCATTGCGAGCACGAGCGCACCTAACCCTAAACGGGTGCAAGTATTTATCGCTCCTTCAGTGGATCCGCCTTTCCTGATGTCCATTCTGGATATTCAACCCTTCCCAAAGCCCGTGGATATGGCTAACAATTCAATCGTATCCACCGCAGTTCTTTCCTCCTCCTCCTCTACACCTCTAGCTTCGTTTGCAGGGAGTTCCTCTCCTCCCATTAAGGAGGTAGAGGCTAGTCCTCCTCGCGATAAAGGATGTAGGAGGATCCCACCTTCTTCGCAAGGTGGCCCTGTGATGACCTGTTCTATCCTTGTGACAGAACCAGTCCCGACCTCTCTTAAGTTCGTCATTGTTCCTGAATCATTTGGAAAGCTTAGTGGTGAACCTCAGGCAGAGCTCGTCACATCCGCTAAAGTAAGACATAGCGCTCCTATGGGGTGCATGTTTAACTCTGTGGATGAAGTCCTGACCCTATCGGCGATCTTCACAAAATCGTTGACTTTGACTCCACAGGAGCTCAGCGAAGAGGACCTTGAGGGGCCCTCTTCCTTGGCCCTTGTTGCGGGAGGTTCGGAGGCTCCTCTTCTTAACATTCCAACCTTTCAGGCTTTTCCTCCTTCCCCTTATGAGGATTTAGATTGCGAAGCGGATGACCTCTTGGCCGATCAATGTTAGGAGGAGGCCCTTCTTCTTGATCTTATGTGTGAGTGTGTGTGTTTTGTGATGTGCTCCCTTGTACTCGTATTATGTATGTCTGGATGACCCTCATCACCCTTGTTGGTGCTTGGATATAGGCGTGGTTTTTGTGTCGTGAACCTTCTATTTGTACCATCATTCTTCAATATTTTTGCTTGATTTTCGATAAATTGGGGACAATGCAAAGCATTGGGGGCATTTAGGCTTCCCTTCCATGTTGACCCAATTTTTTATTCTTACTTTGTTTTTCATGCATTCTTCCTGATCTGGTTGGGGATTGATGATCTTTCGTCTTGCATGGCGGTTACCTATTATTCTATAAGCTCGGACAGATCTAACCCCGCTAAACCAAATCACCCTGTGTCCTATGTTTGTGTTTTCTTTTCGCTTTCTCTATCATTATCTCTTCTTTGCTTGAGTTTTCCCTCCTATGTGTGACAACTCTCCTCTTTAACACTTTGATTTTTAGAAAACGTATTTGGTGCCAACAAATCTTTTCTTGAAAGTCTTCACAAAAATATTTTTCCTTGGAATCGTACTCTCAACTTAGAACCCTAATGGAATGTGTTTCCTTCATCATGGGTTCGTAAAGAAAGGACTTGAAGACCTTCCTCTGAAGTGGGAAATGCTTTAACTTCCCCTCACGTGGGGCATGACCTTCCTTTTGAATTCCTTGATGAAGTGAACATCTTTCGAAAGGATCCCTTGATGACGAGTCATTCTAAGATGAACGGCTACTTTTGAATTGTGTGTCCCTTGAGTGGACCCCCCTCTTTTTCACGGTGACCCTTTCTTCAAAATCCTTTGTAGCAAATGGACCTTTTCACATCTAGCCTGGGGGCAACCCAACTAGGCTCCTTCCATTCACCCTTTCACGTCTAGATTGGGGGCAGCCTGACTAGACCTTGATTTTCAAACAGTGCATCCCTTGAGTGGACCCTTCTCCTTTTGAAGGGTTCCTAAGGGACCCCTTTGAAAGTTTTACGTTCTACATGACCGGACACTTTTTGACATGTGCTATCTACGGGTAGACGTGTCACCACTTTAGACACGATCTATCTATGGGTAGTCATGTCGCCACTTTTGACATGTGCTATCTATGAGTAGTCATGTCACTACTTTTGACACGTGCTATATGCAGGTAGATGTGTCGCCACTTTTGACATGTTCTATCTATGGGTAGATGTGTCGAAGCTTCCTGAATCTATGGTGTCCACTTCCTTGGGGTTTCCTCCATGTGAAAGATCTTGGGGGTTGTCTCCTTGCAGTTCTACGGGCCTGTAAGGCACTTTGTTGTTCCAACTTCATAGTTCTGAGCAGCTATGGAGTCCTTTATTCTCCCTGCATCTTCAGGTTTTCCAGATTGCGGTCTACTTCCTCGACGGTTCAGGTATACACTTCTAACCTTAATCTTTCTTGATCTACTTTATCGAGCACTCATCAGTATTCATGCTCACTAAAGTGGGGGCAAAATTTATTTGAGTGAATTTTCACCCTAGGCACAATTCCCCTTTTTGCCTTCATACACTTTAGAAAACTGAAGTCGGAGGCTTAATTCTACTTAAGCCTACTATTGGTAGTCCATGTGGCGCCTATTTTATGTGTCGATGGAGGAATTTCTGTCGGGGATGCCCTCGCGACGCGCAAATGTCTACGCAATGCGCTTACATCCCTGGTAGATTCTTGCGACTGAGCCAGCAGAGGCATTACTCTTCCCATTAGTAGTGAAGTTGTAATGCCTCCTTCGGCCAACTAACCCGGATATGGCCATTTTCCTTCTCCTTCCTTCATATTCATTCTTTGAACTTGCATTTGGAGATTGGAATAATTCTTGAACAAACTTGGCTCTCATACTCTCACTCTCACAAGCTCATTTCACTCACTTCCAAGCATTCCAAGCATTCCATAGCAGCAAAGCAACACTCCATCATGTTGGTAGAGCAAGTTGGGGACCACGCCATTACAGTAGAGGCTTGAGTTCCTCTCATTTCTCCCCCAAGCAGCCTTGGGTGCTCTTGGTGGAGGTGGTAAGCTTCCCTCTCCTCTCCTCTATCATTTGGTTGAGTAGCATAGTATTGTTTCGTAGTGCTTGTGTTTTTGTCACTTCTTTATCTCTCTCCCTTTGGTTGTCCATGGAGGTGGGAACACCTAAATGGGGGTCTAAATGATTTAGACCCCTATACAGCCACCCAACATTCTCCCTCTTGTTCTATGTAGGTGTACAAGCTCTCAGAGGATTAGCTGGCAAACGAGTTCATTGGTGAGATTCTCCTTATTTTCATCACCCTTGTTTATTCACTTTATAATATTAGAGAATACTTTGTTTACTTGCTAGTATCAATCTGGCATTTTAGTTAAAAAGCTAGGCTATTAGTCACTTTAACGAGTCCAACCTTGTTTCTGTTGTAATATGGTCGTACCGACTACAACACATTTCTGAGACACCAATGTGTCGCTCTGTTGTCTAAAGTCTGCGTTGATGTCCTTGGGCAGAGAGCTCCTTAAGGTGCAAAGTTGGACTTAAAAACTAACTTGCCTAGCCCCACCTTAAAACTCAGGATTGCAGAGTGTTTGTAGGACATCATAGTCCTCGTCATTCTCATCCTCATACCCTAAACAATACACTTAGTTGAGGTAAGTTAGGGCAGCCTCTCACGTCTTGACCCTCTGTGACCTGGGGTCTTGCACATGGTGGTCCCCCTCTCTTATAGTTTTGAAGGAGGATAAAGGGTATCTGAAAACCTAATTTATCTGTGGAGTTGAGTAGGATTTGTGGAGTTATAGTCTAGTTTTAGTGTTTGGACACCTAAGAGGAACTAGGTGAAGTTGTGAAGAGTTGGTGAAATAGGTTTTTGGGAGTTGCATAGTTGGTTCAAAGTGTTTTGAATTGTAATTGGTGAGTGATTGCTCCTTGCTATGCATCACATCATAAGTCTTTTAATAGTGCACTTCAAAAATCTGAGAGCAACACTTTAAAATGTTTCAAAGCAAAGAGGAGAAGGGCAATAGAAGTGATTTAATTATGGCATAAGAAGTATACTTGGTTTTATTTGTTTTCATTTTAGTTATTTTATTCTCATTTATTTTCTATTCTTTGGATTGGTAATTTTGGCTTTATGTTAATATTTTGGTGGTTTTTGTGTAAATTTCAAGATTTCAAACCTAATTTCCCCCTTCTACAATGATTACTAGTGAGTTTTTTTACAAAGTTTATGATGTGACCTTGAGGTTTTTGTTTGTTTTGAGGTGGTTCTATGATAAGCACTGGTTTGGTTTGGACTTTAGGTTGTTGGGTAGGTGGGTAAATGATAAGTTGAGGTGTGATCATATTAATTGTTTGTTGTTGTGTGGGAATGATGCAAGCTTTAGTAGATGAGCTTAGTGAGATGAAATCCTCAAGGGCTTCATCTAACATATCAAAGTCATCATGACTAAAGGGATTGATAGGTATACAATGCACTTGTAGAAATAGATCTAACATGATCATATGGCTATACTTTCTCCAAGCTTAATCATTAAATTTCAATTTAAATTTATGTTCACACGTGTTAAGGCTAACTAGGATGGAAAAAAAAATTATAGACCTGATGTAAGTACATATATGGAAAGCAAGTTCTAGACTGGAAAACCAACAATAGGTATCAGTTTATTATGGAAATATCAGGCAGATTTATGGAGAATTGGGATGCCCTAGGGCATTTGTGTCATGGTAGGGCTCTTTCTAAAATTTCAATTTCAGAGGCACTAGTGATAGAAGCTAACTATGTGATAGTGTGCAAACCTAGATTTTGAATTGATTTTATTGTTGTTTTGTGAGTTTCTAGATTGTGCAATGTGTTGTAACAAACTAGGGTTTTTGAATTTTTGCAAAAATGAAACTAATCTATCAAAATTATGTAATGCTTCAGAAAATATAAATAATTATCTTACAGATTTGATAATTTCTAGTACTAAAATGAAAAATTATTTCAAAATTTGTAACAAGCTAAGAAAAATGGCACCTTTATTTAACATGCAATAACACTTTTTTAGAATTTCAAAACAGACATTTGCCAGCAAAAATAGATTGAGAATACAAAAACAACGATCTATGAAAAGTTTTTTTGAGCCACCTGTAGCAGGATAGAGGAACCCTATGGCATTTGTAAACTAAATGTTTATAAAAGTGAAAAATTAAATGTTTAGATTGTTGTCTAAGGATGTTGTTTCTATTTGTAAATAGGTTTGGTAGTGACTGTTTTTCCAGAATTTTTCCAATTGAAGACAATGCAACTTAAATGCAAATGTTTGAACAAGAAATAAAATTATGAATTTAATTTTAAATGTAAGTATAATTGATTGAAACTAACCATATTACAGCCTATGACGCAATATTATATGCAATTTTTTAATCTTTTGTCTTTTTATGATGAAAAAATGAAACCCTAAATGAGAAATGCAAAACAATGCAATACAAAACCTAGATCTAGGGTTGAATTACTTTAGATTTCAGAAGGTTTATTATGTCAAAATGTCAAGTTCACCAAAATGTAACATAAGAAAAAGGGAACCCTAAGTTTAGTGCATAAAACCTAGGATTAATTTTGCTCCTTTTTTGAAGGTACATTAGGATGCAAATCAACAAGGTGTTTTAGATTGACTTTCAACCATGAAGGTCAGTCAATCAAACTTGGATTTGATCCTTTAGAGCCTTAGAAATGGACTAAAATTGATTTTCTATAATTAACCTAATAATGTTCCCTAATATTAAAATTGCAATATTCTGATGAGTAACAAATTGAAATAACAACTTGTAGACAGATCTAGGAAGTGTTGAGCAATGTGTACCTATCACAAAAAGTTGGATCTAGAATGAAATGGAGGATAGATTCATACAAGGGCGTATGGGTCCTTGTAGGCCCTTTTTGAAACTTTAAATTTTATCATGTAGCTCTCTATCTACTCTTTGATGTCTGCACTGTAAACCTTCATCTTCAAATCTGGACTTGCAATAAATCTGGAAAAGAGATGGGGTGTCTATATAGGAGTTTGACTCAATCAAACCCCTATTTTGGTATTTCTACCTCCATAATAGCCAATAAAATTGATTGATAACAGTTCCCTAACCCTAAGTGCATCTAAGGTTGTTATGAGCTAAAAATGCATAAAACCCTACTCAAGTGTGTTAGAGAAGGATTCCTATATAAAAATGACAAGATCTACCTAAGAGGAAGTCAAAAAACCCTTAGAAAATTTGAAACATAATGATACCTTAATGATTTAGGATACAAGTAGGATGAATCTTGAAGATGAGAACACTAGGAAACAAGTCATTACATTGAAGGAAATGGCCAAATGCATCTCCCAAACCTAGAATCCATAATGCTCTTCTATTGGCATCAATCTTCAATCATGACATAAGGCTTGATCAAATCTAGAAATGAGCTTGAAAACCTAAAAATTAAAATGTATGTGGTGAAATGTAATGACCTCTTACTTTTCTTTTCTTCTCTTATTTCTTTCTTGTGTACTTCTAGTTTCAAATGGTGAAAATACTAGGTATTTTTTGAATTTCTCAAAGATTACATCTTGATAGCTAACATTTACAATTTGAATTTTGAATGTTAAAATGACAACATCGACATATCCAAAATTGGTCCCTGAAAAAATAGGGGGGCCCATATACCCTAAGGAAAATGGGTCATGGCCCTATTTTCTAGGACATTAAGTGTTGAGGGAAAAATAATTACTGAATGCATTTGTTCAATGCATGCAATTTTTTAGAAAATAATAAAATAGGCCTAAAAATAAATAATTTAGGAGATTAGGGCCTAGTTAGGAGGTGTTGAAAATGCATAAATGCAAGGGTCACTAAAATAGATCCAAACTAAGTGTGAAATTGTACAATTGCCTACAAGGGAGTACAATTTTTGGTGCTATACATGCATAATTAATCTTAATGTTCATGGATCGATAGTTCAATGGCAACAATGTGTTAGTTATTAAGATTAGATGGTTTAGCACTTAATAGATATTTCTCTACATGCTTATGCTTGTAAGGTTATTCATAAGTACTGCATAAATATCAATTATTGTGGAGCAATTTTTCTCTAAGTATTTTCTCTTTTGGATTCGGTCCCTACAATTCTACTCTTTTCAGCTCTTTCTCTTTTTTGTGCAGTTTGATGGCACCTCATCCCGAAGGTTATTTATTCCCACAAAAAGGTGTGCAATGTGTCACGTAGTGGTTGCACGACTTTTTCATATCAATTTTCCTTTCAAGCCCAAAATAAGACGTGTGGTTGTGTCACAGGAATTTTTCACAAGTTGCTCACACAGACTTGAAAATCGCCCACCGGCATGCCATGTCACTCACTTTTTGTTTTGTTTCACCTGCAAGCATATTATTTCTTTGGAAGAGTTTATCGAGCAGCACGGTGGATCTTACACCTTTGATATTAGTTTCTTTGGGGTGGCGTCATTAATACTTACAACTGATCAGATCAAATTTTTTCGAGTAGTTATGACTTTGGATCCTCCTCTAACAATAATATCTTCGTAATTCTTTCACAATATACAAAGTCGTTATTGAATTAGCTCAACTTTTATTAGCGGAGATTGATATGATCAAATTAGATCCTTGATCAGATTGTGAAGTATTAGACGAGGACACATGTTAGGGGATCGTCTCTATCAGCCACAGGGTTGGCGCGTCTTTCTAACCCTATAAAAGGAGGTTTTAGTGGCTTGTTAATGGCATCATCAAGACAAAAGGTTTTTGTCTGTTAGATGAATTAGAATAGGGGAGAAATAGGAAATATTTTTACAGAGCTTTCATTTTTTTCTATGGCATGTTAAAAATTATCAAGACGATTACTCGGATTGGTATTCGACCTTCACATTTATGTTATTTATTACAAGAACAAGTAATAGTAGGAAGAAGTATATGAGATTGTGCATCTATGGCCTTTGTCACATGTTTTCTTTCTCTATTTTGTATGTGTTGAATGTTTTGTGTCAACTCATACAAGTATAGTCTTGGTAATTTCTTACTATGCCATTAGCTTATATGTTTGAATAATCCTATCTTTCAGAAATTGAATTTCATTTTTCTGCAAATATTATGCTAAGTTTCATATTATGTTGTGAGAGCAAGATGGTTTTGTAATGATCCAAAGTATTTATTTTAGTATTGAGTTTCTTATTTCTATTGAACCTTAATGGGTGCTTCCCAGGGGGAGAATTGAATGACTACTTTGTGCTCCTATAGGCCTTAGCTGATCATTCTCTTTCCAACAATGAAGGGTTTGTAGCATTCTATGTCCATTCGATTAGAAATAAGAAATTGCTAGGCTTTGAAATGTTGTAAAACCTTTGGCGCATCGCCACCTTTCATTTTTTTCTACATTTCTCTCCCCCTTTTTTCTCAAAACACAAGGAAGAGCCAGCTTCTGTAAAAACTTGGAGGTTATTCAGTGAAGCGCAAGCAAGTCCCCTACTCATTGAATTTCCCATAAGGTTTTTCGAGAGAAGCGCAAGCTTTCATGATCAACAATTACATTTTTAGTAATTTAGTGTGCAATAGTATTCAATTATATACACAATAAAGTTTGTGAATTATCAACTAATAAAATACATTTAGTCACCATTCTTTTAGTTAGGTATTTTCATTTTAACTGGTTAAAAAGTGTTAAGCCATTTAAAATAAATATTCAATTGTTGTGTAATTCAAACTTTTTGGTTAATAATCCTATGAGGAATCAAATTAGTAAGAATCTTAGAGCTAAATCAAAGATCTACAACTATGTTGAATCAAATATGAAAATAAATGTCTTGTAATTATCTAAGTCTTTCTTCTACCCATTTAGTTATAGAATTAATTAATGGATTAATAATCAATTTAGTTAGTGTATTAATAATTTGTATGTAAAATTTACTCATTGAGTTTTTGAAAATTGACCAATATATAGTATTATGGGGGTTGATGGTGTGACCAAAGTCATAGTATAGGTTAACTAGACCCGATCCATATGAATTTGAGGCAAATCAAACCCACTAAGCATCAATCCCAATAAGATCATTCATTATAAACAAAGACAAAGAAGTTGTTACAACTAACATTCTAAATCATGAAAGCTTGACAAACCTATAATCTAAGACATTGAAACTTATCCTATTGGGGGAGTGGTGTCGCATTGAGGCGGAATGGCGATCATTTCCCAATCCCTTGGATAATGAGCTTGTTTCAATCAGTTTTATTGAAGAAAATTGATGAAACCATTGTGAGATGTGTGATGAAACATGATTTAAATTCTAAATTAACATGATATATGCTAAGAAGATCGATATGGGTGTATGCAAAGCTATTCTAAATGTATGCAAGCTTCAAAATATTAAAATCCTAATTACAAAATATGCTAAATGTATGCACCTATGTTATCATGGAAGCCATTAATGGATGCTTTAAGCTAATGATGCAAGTAAATTAAGATAAAAGGATGCTAAATAAGTGTTAAATATGAGTGCAAGTGAAAATGATTTTAACAACATAATTTTTCTCTTAAAAGATGGATCCATTTGTCTCCAAATAGTGACCTATTTATAGGAAAGAAAATGAGAAATTAAGGGTTAAGATCAAAAAGGAAAGTTGATAATAAGCACCAACTTGCTCGTTATGTATGATTAGACTTGCAACTTTCAATAACAACAAATGGGCATGCTTCATTTGAGTTTAATTTGCTAAATAATAATCTAGGTTGCATTTTTTTTATGCAATTTCTTTATAATCTAGTTAGTTTTCAGATTTTGTTATATTGCATTTCTTGGCAAGAAAAACACAAAAAATCAAAAAGCAACAAAAACAAAAAAATCAAACAACAAACAAGGGGGGACATTACATCGTCCTCACTAGACTTTGCATCTCCTCGATGTGTTTGTCTTTGTGCCAATGTGATGGTGAAGGTGTTGTGCAGCCCAATCATGAGGTTGTTTGAGCTGGTTGTTAAGCTGCTTGTGAAGGTGGCCAAACTATTTGTGCAATTGGGCAAGAGGCTAGTTGGGCTGACTATGAGGCTGAGTGTGGAGGCAGCTAGGCTAGCTTCAAGATGATTCAAATGAATTGCAGAGTTGGCTGTGTACTCGTACTCGGCTGTTGTGTACTCAATTGTGTACCCGATTGTGGAATCATCTATGTACTTGGTTGCTTTGGTCGTAAGGGTGGCTTTGTCTGCGAAGTTGGTGGGTGAGTGACCTCCATCTTAGTCGACCCACGGGGTGGCTCTCAAGGTGGCTCTAGTGATGGTCAAGGATGGAAGAAGTTGGAGGCATGGATCATGGATTCTCATCAAGGGTTGAAAATGCAAGTTGATATTTAATCAAGGGTTTACATTCATCCAAACAAACACACTTTTAACTTGTACAAGAGGTCACAAGTTAACTTGCACAAGAATTTTTGAGTTAACTTACACATGAAGTTTTGAGTTAACTTGCACATGAAGTTTTGTAAGAATATTCCCTTTTTCAAATGAGTAAGGAGAAAGATTATTCATTAGAATATTCTAATGGGTGAGGAAATAGATATTTTGCAATTTAAAACAAAGTTTAATTGTGCAAAAGGGGAATGGAATATTCCCCTTTTGGAGGAATGTGCAAAGGACGAATATTCCCTTGGAAGATTCCCTTGCAAGTTGGGGGAATTAGATTTATTAGTAATTTGATAATTAAATAAAGTTTTAATTATGCAAATCATGGAAATTAGATGATATTCATTAAATAAATGATTTAATGAAAAGGGGGATAGTGATATGATATTTAATTAAATAACTTAGGGTTATTTAATTAAATAAGAGTACTTTAGGATGTTAAATTAAATGTTTTGATTTATCCAATTTAACAAGACGAAAGGTTTGCGCAAGAGGGGGTGAATTAACCTAATTAGGTCAATTATATTAATAGATGAAGATGTTGCAATTAATTAAATAGCTAGGCTTATTTAATTAAACAAGCAAAAATAGGGTTGGTTTGAGGATGAAATGATGTTAGTTAGCCAATGTAATCCATTGAGACATTTTTAGGTGTCTACAGCTGGATATAATGAGTTGTACAACATTTGTAAGTGATTTTAATGTAGGAAAGAAAATATTCTCCATTAAGGCCTAGTTAAATGAAAGAACCAAGGATCATATCAACACATTTTTGAGAAAACTTTGAAAAACAGTTTATCTCCTATTGAGGTCTTGTGTAATCATATAGAACACATAAACTATCATCATAGTTGAGAGTAAGAAAGAATTATCGTAGACTAAATTATATATTTTCTTTCCTCATTCTAAATGCAACATGTAAATGATGGCATAATAAAATTGATGCCATCAAATATGCAAAGGGAATATTTCCCTAAACAAGTCTTGATTGTGTTTAATTTTAAAAAAATTAGGGTTTGAGTTGTGTTTAAGAGGAAAAAATTATGGGCATGACATCAACCCTAGGTAAATTTTATTTATATTGTTCAATATTTACATTTTGGATGATTACTTGGAAATACTAACACTTGGGAAGGTTATATTTCAATTAAATCACTTCATTTCAACTGCTTAATATGCATTGATTTCTTATTTTATTATTTGAAGATTATATTATTGCAATATCATGGGTTGTGTAACACATCCTTCTATAATCATTTTAACTAGGGAAAATTATGAGTCTTGGAAAAAAGGCATCCTAACACATCTCAGGTGACTTAATCTTTTCCCTCATCTTTATGGACTCGTGTCTCTAAGCTAGATGCACCTTGGAAGAAATCAGTTTGAGGTAATAAAACTGATCATATCATCGGATTGATTGGTACAACCATTGGTGTTAGCATATTTTGGGACACTTTGTATCATATCTCAAGAATCAAGTGCATGCTCACTCTTTAAGCCAAAATTGGGAGATCTATGGAGACCCTCACATCTCTCCATTCCCATATGACCCTACATCAAATTGCCTCATTCCACTTGTTGATGTAGATAATATAACCTTTGATGATGATATAATAGAGAAGCTTGAATATGATGCAACAATTGAGAATGTTGATGATCAAAATACCTCTCTTGTTTCTCCTTCTCCTCCAATTGAAATCATAAATCCATCATTTGTTCCTTCATCATTGTTCAAAGGTGCTTCATCAAGAGCTTCTAGTGATTCTTTGCAACAAGTAAATAACAACCTTTCAGATTCATCTTTGTGGGATGATTATTTGACAGGTATTCCACACTTGTTTGTGAAGTCTCACATTTAAAATTTTGAGAACACATTTGAGGGGTTATCTCTCCTCTTTGTTGTCACATCATATTTATCTTTGGATCTTGTTAAACATTAATTACCACTTGATCCTAGTTTTTCACCTTCTTTATTGATTGGGCATGTACTTGATTTGATTGTGGCATCATCATCTTCCATGGACATGGTAACACATGAGTAGATTTTAGAGACACAATAATCATACATTTGGATTATCCTCCTAATTACTATATAGAATGGGAAGTATTCCTATATCTATACTTGGTTTTGTTTCTTCCCAAGGGGAGAAATGTTGTTTGTAGGTATTGGATTATATTTTATATTCAAGCATTCACCATTTTTGCAAGACATTACACATTGTGGGGGAGATATGTATAGTCTTTTCCTCTTATGCGGACATTTATTTTATATTGATGACATAAGTAGTCCTTGGGGATCATATTGAGTCCTCCTTTTTCCTTCTTTCACTTTTTTTCTCTTTTGGAAAGGAGTTTTGTCCCATCAAGTTTTCTTATTTTCTTTGATTGTGAGAGATTGCATTTGTACATGGGTGCATTACATGGCTTAGTAGCTAGGACTCATAATCATCATCATTCTCATTTGTTTGCATTCTTTCCAAGTTGCACTTAAGTGAGGGTTTTGGTGTGAACAAGGGTCATACCTATCCAATTTTCCTTTTGTAGTGTGAACAAGGCACATTATCTAAATAGGCATTAGTTAGGTCTTATGCACACACATTCACATGTTAAGTTTACTTAGGGAGTTATAAATATTTTTTATAAGTCTATAGTACATATGTGATCTTATCTGCAATTGTCACATGACATAGGAATGAGACACTTGTCATCATCCTAGTTAGTCTTATCTCTCAACCTTTTCTATATAATCAAGGCATCATATATACATTTTGTAAGGATTTTAATTATAATCTATTATGCACCATAATCAAGCAATATTTTCTCTAACCGATCTCTTGTGGAAGGCAATCTTTGGTGTTACATGTGATCTTGGGAGCTTAAATCCATTGGTGAATCTAACATTAAGTTGATCTTTTGCACATGTTTGTAGGGTTTGACTTAGGAGAACATGCCCACTTATGGCATACTAACAATACTGTAAAGGTATTCCTAAACACTATTAGTCTTCAAAATAAAAAAGAGGGCAGAGAAGACACAAAAAAAATCAATGAATTAGAGAGCACAAGTTTAGAAGCATAGAGGTCAAATCCATAAGATAGAAGGTGTCTATAAACACAAAAAATAATGAGAGGCACAAACTCAACCCTAGAAAAAGCATGTCATGTGTAGAATTTAAGGGATTATATAGATAAAGAAGCATCATTTATCAATCTAGCAATAGTTAAATCCATATTCTACATGAGTTACATGTCTTTGGTTATCAAGCTTGGTACTCATATCCTCTTTGTATTTAATTTCCTAAATTAACATGTTATAGAATTGCATACACCTACAACTCATAATTATTAGTCTACGCTAATTTATGTTGAGTAGTAAGCATTTCATTTAATTAGCCTAAACTAAGCTTAAGGATGGTTTATTTTCCTTTTACAATAATATAAGAGATTTTTGAAATGGTGAAATTGCATACCTGTGTAATTTCCCAATGAAGCTTGTGCCTATTTTGAGTTAATGTGTTAATACACATATATAATGATAAACTGAATGATTATATATGAAGTTGGGCTCATTCCCTTAAATTCATTACCCATTTACACATATATATAACCACCACATTTAGCCCAACCATATCGATTTATACGCATCATATACATTCATTTTATAGGTTTATCACACTTACCTATGCACCTACTCCCATATAGCTATTTTCTCACTTAGTTTTATTTGTTATCTCAATCTAACACAAGTCTATAGATGCATGGGTTACCTTGTTGTAACCAACTTATCCCTATCTAATTTAAAATTTTAAAATTAAAATTTGGTCAACTAAACCTCTCTACTCTTTTACCTTGAGCCAACTAAAAACACTTTTGGTGCGATTTGGTGTGCCAATATTTAGGCCTACTGCATTCATTCTAATCATCCTATAATCAAATAATCATCCTACAATAAAGTGTTCAATCATTCTAGAGATCAATCAATAGTGACACATCTAGATTTGGTGCAATAAAAAGAGTAAAGGATTTGTATCTTAGTTGCTAGCTTGATATTTTGATATTGTTCAATTTCAAGTTGTTTGATGAAGGTGTAGTGCCCTCGTAGCTCGATCATATGACAACCCAATCAGTACTCTTAAATACTATCAATGACAACTCATAGAAAAAGCAAAGCAAAGAATTACACATCAGGTGAAGTTGCAAAGTATAACTCTAAAGACCAACAAGATAATTTTGGATCATTGTAAATTAGTTCCAAACCCGTGAACTTATCCTTTGATAAGACATAAATCTAATACAAGAGTGTAAGTAATTACGATTATTCAACTAATTAAATTATTACAAATTATCAACTCTTCAACTATAATTAATTAACTTAAACTAATTACGATTATGTCTTATCCTTTGATAAGACATAAATCTAATACAAGAGTGCAAGTAATTACGATTATTCAACTAATTAAATTATTACAAATTATCAACTCTTCAACTATAATTAATTAACTTAAACTAATTTATACTTAATATTAAGTAGGCTAACCATGAAGGAAACATTATTTCCTTTTCATAGTTAAATATGAAATACATTGTAGTATTTGAAAAGCATTACACCTTTGTTGGAAATTTCAAAGGGAAGGAAGATTTTTTTTTTTTAAATGGTTATTTCTTCTATTAAGTCAAATCAACAAATATTAAAAGCGTACTAAGAAATTTTTAATGATTATAATTGCAACTACACCATTAAACATGTTTTCTCACTCAAATTTACCCTCTCTTCCTTGTTTTACGTATTCTGTTTTTATCTACTCCCAAAGCTTTTTATTTTATAATTTTTTATGTTATTTTTCGGGAACTCTCTAAATTATTATATCCAATTAATATTTTAAAAATTATTTGACAATGATATTTCATCGTTAATAACCATCTAAGAGATATTAAATATTATGTGTTACAATTATATGCGTTGGTTATGGCGGATTTGAAGCTCATCCATTCATTACTTGTGTACATTTGACCATAAGCAATAATTAATTGTTGTTTTTGAATTTTAAATTAATCAAAACAAATTATGGTCAATGCAATGCTCAATGTCATCATAACAGTGTTTATAGTTTTTCTCTTTATTTATTTTATATATATTAGATATGAGAATAATATATTATTAATTAAAAATGGTGGGTGGTAGGGGTTAAGTTCAAAGTGATAAGATGAGAAATCAAGATAAAGTTTAGTGGGGCCAAGCCCAACCAACAAGAACCAATAAGCAATAATTATTACTTGTGTACATTTGACCATAAGCAATAATTAATTGTTGTTTTTGAATTTTAAATTAATCAAAACAAATTATGGTCAATGCAATGCTCAATGTCATCATAACAGTGTTTATAGTTTTTCTCTTTATTTATTTTATATATATTAGATATGAGAATAATATATTATTTATTTAAAAATGGTGGGTGGTAGGGGTTAAGTTCAAAGTGATAAGATGAGAAATCAAGATAAAGTTTAGTGGGGCCAAGCCCAACCAACAAGAACCAATAAAGTTGGTAGGCAGCGAGAGCTACACTATTAGGGGGGTCATAATCATTTGGTTTGCTTATATATGAGTGGGGATGCAACCATCATCAATCAATTCCCAATCAGTGAGAGTAACCTCTTCTTGATTTTCATTTTCAATTTATTGAGCACAAATATAAGCAATTGCCAAATCCAAGGGAGGAAACTTGCCAAAATTTGGATAGCTAGAAGCACCACACCCATGTGAAGAGGTCGATGACAACCAAGAATTGAGACCATTTGTGAGTGACAGGATCCTTGGCTCGTCTAAAGGTGGTTGAGAGTCATGTGATTGGGAGCTATGATAATGCAAATGGTCTTCCTATATCTTGATGTAAATCAATATATCATCAAAGAACACTAATACAAACTTCCTAAAAATGGCTATAAGACGAAATTCATCAAACTTTGGAATGTAGAAGGAACATAAGTAAGACCAAATGACATCACCAAAAATTCATAACAATCCTCATGAGTCATAAATATTATATTAGGAATATCTTATCCCTTAATTCTAATTTGACGATAGTCTAATCTAAGAACAAATTTTGTTAAAAGAATAGCTCCATTTAGTTCATCTGGCAAATCATCAATGACTAGAATAGGAAACTATCTTTGAAGTTGTACTTATTAAGTTCTCTATAGTCTACACATGAACTAAGTGTCACCCTTTTTGTGTACCATTAGAGATGAATAAACACTCTAACTATGATAGATAATACTCATTTCTAGCATCTCTTATAACACCTTTTCAATTTCACTCATCTAGACATATGGGTACCTATAAGGCCTATTGTTAGGTGGTTGGCACCCTAGCACTAATTGAATGGCATGGTCATGATCCCTTTTGGGAAGTCCTTTTGACATATCTTCAAGGACTATTAAATGTTTCTCCATAATAGCCTATAGGTCTAGTGTTGTAGACCCCTTTGTTGGTTGTGCCTCAGAAAATAATTGAGCCACAAACCCATTTGCACCCTTTTCTAGGATCTTTTGCATCTAATGAGAATTCACCAATTGTGATGATGATGCATGTAAACCATATAGCTCAAATTTCCTACCCTCTAACTAGAAATGCAAGAAAAACTCTTAAAATTTTATCTCAATCATTCCCAAGGTAGTTAGCTAATGGACTCCCAAAATAGTGTTAACTCCACCCATAGGAATGCCAAACATAAGACTATCTAGTTGATGTTTTCCCATGGAGAGCTTAATATTATGTTATTTTCTAGAACAAGCAATTGTCAACCATCTAAAATCATGACAAAAATTTGGGGTTGGGTAGATGAAATAGTTTAAACATATAGCTAATTTTCTATTAAAGCATAACTCTTTTGCCCTCCTCTTTAATTTGTTAAGGATTTAGTCTCATAGGATAAGGAAACGATTGTGTAGGAGTATTCCCTCTTATTATACTTCTTGTAGACACATAAAATGCACTCCCACATTTTAGTCTTATTTTCATCTTATCACCATCACCACATCATTAATCTCACATCAATCCATCACTAATTAAGTAAATAAATTATGTTTATTTAAATAGTTAGACTAATTTCTCATCCACTAATTAATTAAACAAATTGACTTAATATGGCTAATCCCTTATTTTTCAATTAATTAAATAAATTGTTTAATTAATTAGGCTAATCTCTTTTTACTAATTAATTAATTAAATCAGGTTTATTTAACTAATTAGGCTTATGTCATCATGCACATTACCATTCATCTCATTTAGATAATAAAATAAAATATTCACTCATCCACCTCATCACAAAAGGTCAAAAATTGACTTTGATCTCTTTCCTTCACTTTAATTAAGAAAATCCTAGCCATCTACCACTTGGATCAATCTCACCCCTCCACATGCATTAATCTCATTCATTTATAATTAGCTCATGATATAAGCTAATCTAGTCTAACCTTCCAATCTAAGATGCAATCTCAACTATTCAAATTCCTAGCCAAAATTCCATAAAACCTCCCTCCAAGGACTTGTTTTATATGTGAAAGTTTATCAGTCATTCTAGATAGATGTTGTCCTTGTTAAAGTAGCAGAAACATGAATACAATATCCAAAATACTTTCACAAATTAATAAGCACAAAAAATATCAAAAACTATCACAAAGTGAATCTTGAATATACAAATGAACTCCTTGTATATGTAGGACAAGGAGGAAGAAGAAAGATCAGAGTGAACCATTGACTTACCCGTGTGGCACATGTAGAACACTTGAGACAAGTGTGAGGACATATGCCATGTGCCTATGAGGTGAGACAACAAAACCTCTAAGTCAACTTAAGCTAGTGTGAATAGATCTACTAGGTACTAGGTAAATGTAAATTAGTTAAATATTATCTTAGTGATAGCAGATTTCCACAATCCATGAAGATTATTGCTAAATGTTTTTTGGATTAGATTGTGTAAGTATTTTTGCATCAATGTTTCGGATCACACTCCATGATCCATCATCGAGATAATAGAGAGCATAAGGAGTAAAAATACCGATGATGGATCATGGAGTGTGATTTGAAACATTGATGCAAAAATATTGGCATAGTCTAATCTAGAAACATTTAGCAATAAATATTATCTATTTTTACACTAAAAATCCCAAATTGTAAACTATAAAGAGCAATCAACTCTCCCTCTACATCCATGATCTCATTTATGCATCAAGAAGGTATAACATTTTATATTTTGAGCATTTTTATGTTTTTTCCTCTTTGTTCTATCAAAGGTGCTTGGTTTAGTAAATAGAATAGGCGTTTGTTTTTGTTTGTGTTCTCCCTATTTTTATTCTAGCAAGTTTTACCTTGCACATTTTTGCATCCCCAATGAGACCATTGTCCTAGTCTTATTCTTTCTTTACAAGTCATTTTGGTGTGATTTGTAGGTTTTTATGCACTTTTGGATGTGTTTTCTTGTTGGTATGTGTAACCTAATCATGCTCTAGGTCAAGATTTTGGCCACTTTGTCTAGCATGATTTCCCCCCAAATTAATTAACAAGGGAGTGTAGGGGGGGTGGAGCCCCTCCAATGGGTTTTAGGGGGACCACCCCCCCCCCTAACGAGGGCTCGAGGGTGGATCCCCTAGTGGGGGTCAGAGGGCAATGCCCCCAAAGAAAAATTCACTATATTTTAATAAATAAATTCAACTGTAAATTTCTATTGAAATTCAGTTAGAACAGTTTGGAAACTATTTGCAATAATCGATAGTTTCTTGTTGTAGGCATGTGAGGATTTGAAAAGTCATGTGAGAATGAGTTACTCATAGCAAGGTAGCCTACAAATTAAGAAATGAATAGTCACACATGGAAAAGATGAGAAGTCACAGTTTGGTGATGAGAACATGCAACAATGTGTGAGGAATTTTGAGCGTAATTTTTAAGTTGCACATAGTATCATATTGTTGTAGGTTAATGTAACTATATTTTGTTGGAAGTTTAATAAAAACTGGAATAGTTGTTTGTGGATGTAACCCAAAGGGTGAACCATGTAAATTTTTTGTCTTATGCTTCTATGAATTTTGTTCTTTGTTCTATCATTTTTTTTGCATTATAATTATTTAATTCATTTATTTATTGCTCTAATCTTGCCTAAGATCCCCAACAATTGGTAGTAGAGCAATGGTGTTTGATGGTGTGGTAGGAGAGTCTCATGGTTGGGTGGGAGTAATGTTTGAAGAAGGGAATTGAAGGTCAAAAAATTCAATGGCCAGAATTATCAATTATGAAAGATGTAGATGGAGGATTATTTGTATCAAAAAGATTTGTGGTGACATTACAAGGGAATGTGAAGAAACTGAAAACAATGATAGATGAGGAATGGAAAATTCTGGACAGAAAGGCACTAGGAAGTATTTGGTTGTGCTTAGCATGATCAGTAGCGTTTAATATTTCAAAAGAAAATTCAATGGAAGAATTAACACAAACATTAAAAAAATTATATGAGAATCCCTCAGCTTTGAATAAGGTATCATTGATGAATTTTTTATTTAATATCAAAATGGTTAAAGGAGGTTCGGTTATATATTATTTAAATAAATTTAATGTAGTTACCAGTCAATCAACTTCTATAAATGTTAGTTTTGATGAAGAAGCTAAAGCTCTCTTAGTTTTATGTTCCTTGCCTAAAATCTAGAATAGCTTCATTATGGCAATTAGTAACTCTATTTTTTTATTCAAATACATTGAAATTTGATGATGTTGTTGGTGTGATTCTAAGAGAGGAAATTCAAAGGAAAAACATAGTTAAAACTTCAACATCAAGTAATGTTTTGAATGTAGAAAAAAAGGGTAGATAAAAGGAGAGAGGAAAAAGTCCCTGAAGACATGGGAAATCACAAGAGAGATCAAGGAATAGAAGGTCTCAATCCATACGAAGAAAATTATTGCTAGTACTATGGAAAATTGGGTCATTTGAAGAAAGATTGCTAGTCTCAAAAGAGCAAAGAAGGAGACAAACAACAAGATGACAATAATGAAGCAAATATGGTAAGTAAAGTTGAAGATAATTCTTTAATTCTTTCCCTAGATAATGTTGATGATTCATGGGTATTAGATTCAGGGACTTCGTTTCAAGTTATGCCCCATAGAAACTATTTTTTTTATTATGTCCAAGGAGATTTTGGGATGGTGTATTTAGGAGATAATAAACCTTGTCAGATTGTTGGAAAGGGAAGAATTAAAATTAAATTACAAAATGGAAACCAAAGGCTACTAGAGGAGGTAAGGAACGTTCCAAAAATGAGTAGGAATTTATTTTTAGTAGGGCAACTAGGTGATGAAGGTTGCATAGTTACATTTACAAATAAAATTTAGAAGGTTACGAAAGGTGCTTTAGTAGTGGCTAAAGATGTGAAATTAGGAAATTTATATCTACGTAAAGGTCATAATGTTCCCTCTTCATTAACTATTGTAAAGAAAAATATAGCTGGAAAATTTATTGGAAAAATAATTACAACAGTTGTTGTGAGTTCAACAGTAGTTACTGCAGGTTCTGCAAAAGACATAGGAACAATTGCTACAGGTTATACAACAACAAAAAATAGTAGTTGTAGTGAGTGTTGAAACAACACTATGGCATCACAAACTTGGGCACATGAGTGAGAAAGGTATGAAATTTCTCCATTCTAAGAAGTTGTTACTAGGTCTGAAATGTATTAACATGGATTTTTGTGAGAATTGTGTGTATGAGAAGAAAAAGAGTGAGATTTCTCAAAGATGGGAAACAAAAGAATGATGAGAAATTTGAGTTTGTGCATACAAATGTATAGGGACCAACTCAGGTATCTTCTCTTACTGGCTCTTGTTATTGGGTAAGTGTAAGAAGTTGGGTCCACGAAGAGGGGAAGTTTCGGCTAAAAAAATATTTTGACAAGAACGGGTACCTATTTTGAAAAAAATGGGTGCCCATTTTGGAACCGGATCTTGAGCCTAAATTCAAATGGGTACCCATTCTAATTCGAGTACCTATTACAAAATGGGTACTTGATTCGGAATAGGTACTCATTATGGAAAGTCAATCATTTTTTCCTACACTATCCATGGATCAAGAGCAACAAGGGTGAAATGGATACCCACTTTTGAAGCTATTTACACCTTCAAATTGTGCCTACCACCTCCTCCCTTCCATGTATTAAGTTTTAGCGACCTCCAGGTTAGTATTTGTGGTTTTTTATATGTTTAATGTTTATATTTTGTAATTATGGTTTACATTTTAGGTATAAAATGTAACATTTATAGTTTAGAATTTCATGGTTTATATTTTAGGTTGGTTTAATTTTCCAAATTAGGATGAATTTTATAGTCCGTAAAACCCATTTCTAAATATATTCAACATCAAAATAATGGATGCACAATAAACTTGTAAAGAACAATATCTTCTAAAATATATAGAAACTAAAACCCTAAACCCTAAATCATAAATTGTAAACCTTAAACTATAAATTGTAAACCCTAAACCCTAAAAGTGTAAACCCTAAAACTATAAACCACAAACCCTTAAATCTAGTAACCCTATACTGCAAACCCTTAAATCTAGTATCCATAAACCCTAAACCCTAAACCTTAAGTTACTATAGTAATCATCACAAAATACTCAACATATTAAGAACTTGAATGATGTTTCCCAACACAAGGATAAATTAATGATGACATGTCAAAATGCCATTTTTTAGGTCCTTGATAGTAAAAAGAGTAAGTATAATCATTCAGAGGGTTTACGAAATTCTAACATCTCCAAGTTAGCTTATCATCCCTTTTATATCCCTCCTAAAGCCACTAAATATAAAGTATAAAAGCAATTGAGATAAAATACCTTTAAATATTTGTTTATGCAAGAACATCGTGATGTTTCTAGTATGTTGAGTATAAGTAGGGATATCACTTAGGTATATGGTGATATTAAACCAAAACCAACAAAGGTACAAAGGAAAGAGCATATGTAGGTTCCCAAACTATTTGACACAATTCCTCAAGGAAATACAAACTATTTTACAAAATTTTCTCAATGACTATAAATATATTACACATATAATAACTCATTTGCACAAGGTTATCAATCAACATACCAAAATTTTGAAGTTAAATTTTACAATCTCAATCATTGGGCACAAGCTTCAAAATTAGTCTCCTATTATTCCAACAATGGTAAGATATTCTCTAAAGGCTTCCTATCTATTTATATTTCTTCCTATCCTTAGCATTCAAATGACTTATTTCTCAACAATAGTCCAAATTGGAGAACCTCCCTAGAAATTTTTCATGCCCTTATTGAATTGATACACCACTCCACACTAAGGTGCCTTGTAGAAGATCATGGGAAAGTTGTATACATATTCTTCATGTGAGTAATCTTCTCTCTAGTTATAGTTAGTGGTAGATAATTCTGTTAAGACCTTCTATCCTTAGTCAAGTGTGTTTTCCCTTCTCAATTTTCACTAAATGGAGAACTAAAGCTTATCTTTACCAATAACATAATTGTATTTTCCCCCTTCTATGTACCTACCAATATCCATGTTTCATTCACCCATTTCTTGGGAATCATTACCTCCACTATTTTTTGCATACATGTGTACCAAGAAACTCCCTACTAAATCTAAGAAAAATCCACTCTCAATTATATAGAGTCATCTAACTACCCATCTCTAGAGGAGATCCAAGTAAAGGGGGTGAGAGCCTTCAAACTAATCATACCCCATTAACCTCTAGGTAATATATATAAGCCCCTCCTCAAGCCACACCAAACCATACTCTCATTTGATTAGGAATAAATGAAACCATTGCCTACCTATTCGCTTGTCTACCTCAGTTGTTCTACTTTTAAAATGAACCATAGGATATAAGCACTAAAATATCTTGCACAAACTTCTCACTGTTAGCTATTGAGAAAATAAAAAATAAAGTGAGTAGTAACTGGTAACTTATCATGGTAAAAACTAAACTAATTAGGTTAGATGCTTATTCATTACATTTGGTGAAATAGTGCAACAAGATATGTTGTGGCTCCATCATTTATATGATGATAGATATTCATGCCTCTACTCAACACTCCCCACCAAACATGGTCCAATCATATTTAATGGTTAAGGGTTCCCATATTTCATTGCACATGACACCATATCATCCTTCACCCTCCAACTATTTCTTTTAGTTCTTTATCTCCACCTCGACTCTCCCTCCAATTATTTTATTTCAATAATTCTACTTTGATTGTTACCCATATCTTACAGATGTAACATCCTCCCCCTTAATACATAGTTTATTTATATATTGTTACATCATTTCTATGTCACTTTTATACTATTTTTATCTTTTTTGTGCATGTAGGTGATTTTTTTTTGGATAGAACAATATTTCTAGTATTCTATCCATACAATATAATAGTGTTCATTGTATACATCCTCACAAAGTTCCAATGTCTATGGTAGAGAGCTAAAAAATTTAAATCCAAGTTCCTCATTTCCTATATTTTTTATTTCTACATTAAAAATATTATTTTCATTTCTCTACTTATTATTTTTACTACTATATTCAACTTCATCATTTCAATTTGATCATAAAGCATAATACTATTTTAGAATTAGAAAATTTTGAAAGAGTTAATCAATATAATCTAGAATAGTAGATTAGTTAAAAAAAAGCTTAGGTTGGTCAAGTTGAGTGTGATAGTTGAGATCACTCTCAAGGAATAATCTTTACTTAGTAGATGCCAATTTCTTTTATTATAGGTTTCATACAATTTTTATGATGGAACCTAGGGGATTCAACTATTAACTAATATTTTATCATGTGCATGCATATTTAGAGTTTTTAAATAACTAAAATGTGACTCGATATATCACTTAAGTATTAGGGGAAAGGGGATAATTTAATTAATGTGATATGGGTGGGTATTGGGGGTTAGAAGTCTTGGTAGGGTTGTATAATCCTAATAATAATGTAGGTTTAGTATAATCCTATCCATTTTCCCTAAGAATATATATTGGGAAACTCTTAATAATTCCACAAGCCTACCCTAAAAAATCACCAAGTATCTTTAAAACCATTCTATTATAATTCAAATTAATATTTATAATATAATTATGATATTTGTTATTGGGGGGTTTTTTTATTAGAGTTGGTGTAGCAAGGGATTGGGGATTATGATGTATAATTTTTTGTAAATCAAATGTTTTTATAAAATGACATATTTTCATAGATCATCAAATCTTTTTGAGATATCCTTGGTTGATAAGATTCATATAATAAGGGGATTTAAAAATGTAAAAAATTGGTACATAGGATATCTTGTGAAAATAGGGAGATTCTTTAATTATATTAATGTATGCAAAGGGGGTGTACAAACCATAAATTTGAGTAGATATGAATTTAGGGGTGCTTATTAGTACCCTATAAATACACATGCTATGCTACGTTGGGAATCAAGGTGTCTCAACCTTGCAATTCCTAAGTTATTTATTTATTGTTATTTTACATTTTCCCATGGATAAATATCATTTATGTTATTAAGTAATTGTGCTTCATCAAAAGGGGCGTGAGATTTTGAGTTGGCACTTTTGCCACATGTCAGTGCCTTGAAAAATAAGTTATTAGTTGTCAAAAGATGCCCACTTAGTGGTATAACATGGAAAGCCTATTTTTAAGGATGTTATGATGGATTCTATGACAACTATAAGGGCTAAGAGTGGAGGATATCATTTTGGACGTGAGAATCATCTATGACATGGGTAAGAGAATATTTGCATGTTTTTGATGGTCTATCACGCATGTAAGAGCATCTCCTATTTTTTTAAGGATTCTTATGACAACTTGTAAGAGGGTGTAATGTCATGTAAGAGACCATGTTTAGCATGTAAGGGGTCGTATGGTTTTTTACCATTGTATTTTCAAACCTTGTTTTGACCCATGGTAATGTTTTATGGTGGTATTTTGAACCCCCATGAGTCTATATATTGACGTGTTGAGATGGAGACATTATGAGATGTTTTACCGATACACATATGATGCTAGATTGGAGTCAAGATTGAGGAAATTTTATGTATTGTAATCTTTTTGAATAATAATACAAATTTTCCCTCTTTTCTTGGTGGAGTTTTTTACCTGAAAGGATTTTCTCCACATAAATCCTTGTGTTATGTGTATGGCTCTTGAGTTGTGTGATTATTTGCAGTTTAAATCATTTCTCCATTATTTTCTACAAGTTTATATATTTCATATTTGCAAGTTAAAATAGATTTCCATATTGTAGTGGTTGCCTTCATTTCTAATTTGGTATCAAAGCCTAGTCAACTTTTTCTATTGGGTGGAAGTGTGAAGGTTTTATGTGTTGCAATGGGAGTTCTATTTTGTAAATTTATGGTTGTAGGAATCATGGTTGCATCCGCATCTAGGTTGTACATTGAGAAGTTTAATGGATCTAATTATGAGTTGTGTAAGTTGAAAATGGAGGATCTCCTCGAAGAAAGAGATCAATGGGTGGCTGCAAAAAATGAAAATAAACCCAAAAAAATGAGTGATGGTGATTGGGAGAATATGGAAAAAAAGGCACGAGGTACTATCTAATTATGTCTTGTTGATTCCATCCTCTTGAATGTGTTTGAAGAAAAGACTTCATTTTCCATATGGAAATGGTTGGGTGAGATTTTTCAAGCCAAGAGCCTTGTGAACAAACTATAGTTGAAAAGAAAATTATTTTCTCTTAAAATAAAGGAAGGTGAATCCATTGCAGAGCTTTTAAATTCATTTAATTTGATTTGGAGTCAATTATCATCTATAGATGTTAAACTTGAGGAAGATGAAAAATGTATTATGCTTCTTTATTCTTTACTTGAGTCATGAGAAAATTTCATTCTTGCTATCACTGCTAACCTCGAAGATCCCAAGATGGATGCACTTGTTGCAACTTTGTTGCCATAGGAAATGAGGAAAAAGGCTATGGATAGCTTAGTGGATGCTCTCAATGTGAGGGGTAGGCCTAAAGAAAGAGTGCCAAAGGGAGATCAAGGGCCTAAGGATAATTCTAAAGGTCATTCTAAGACTCCTAGAAAGAAGAACAAAGTAAAGTGTTGGAACTGTGGGAAAAGAGGACATGTGAAGGAGTGCAAAAATAAAAAGAAACAATTGGATTTTTCCACAAAAAATTCCTCTGATGCAGGTGATGAAGTTTCACTTTCTACTTGTAATGTGACTTCTAATGGACATTGTTTGGTTGACTCAAGATACTCGTATCATATGAATCATCATAAGGAGTGGTTTTCCACATATGAGAAATATGATGGAGGTAATGTCTACCTTGGGGACAACACCACATATCCAATTGTTGGACGGGGAAAGGTATTGTTGTGTTTTAGTGATGGGAGGATTAAAACCCTCCCTAGTGTTTTACATATTCCTTGATTAGTTAGCAATCTGATTTTAGTTTTGAAGTTGAATGATTTGGGAATGCATGTAATGTTCGATAAGCATGGTTGCAAATTAGTGAGAGGAAGCCTGGTGGTAGGAAGGGGAACTCAGATGGGAACTCTATTTAAGCTTGATGCCACTACTATTTGGAAGTCCACCTATGTGGTTGAAAGTTTTTAAAATACATGTGTAGATCGAGTATAATTTGGGGAGAATGCATGAATCAATGATAGCAACCACAAAACTACCTAAATTCACGCAATAAAAACCCTAATCCAACAATGAAGCACAAATGACAATAGAAATCTAAATAATAAAGAAATAATACTCAATCTCTATGCCATAGTTGATTCATCTCCATTGCTCTTCTCCATTTTGCTTTGTTTGTTCTCAGATTTGTAGTATGCAATTTGTATGATAAGCTTGTTGTTGATGCAAGATAGCTAGATCTCAAGATATCAAAACTTCAAAGGTTGTGGTTAAGGCTAGAATGAAGCTGATGACTTGCTTTTATAGAAATTCCAATTCAAATGAAGGGTGAGGATTCAAATATGATGTATGATGATCAATGGATGAGATTACATGAGAAGAAAAGAGATAAGGATGGGAAGAAGGGACCATGATCTAAGAAATTGGAATAAGAGATAGGGCTTAGATAAGAATAAATTAAATAATTATAACAATTATTTAATTTAGAAGAGGAAAATGAATAATTAAATAACTAAAAATAATTATTTAATTATAGGAAAGAGGGAAATGAAATATTAAATAATTATTTAATAAGGGATGGAGGAAAATGACAAATAATTAAATAATTAAAAATAATTATTTAATTATAGAGAAAAGAAAATGATAAATAAATAAATAAATAAAACTTTATTTAATTATAGAGGAAAAGATAATGAATAATTAAATAATTAAAATAATTATTTAATTATAGAAGAAAGGAGGGAAAATGGAAATGAATAATTAAATAAATAACAATTTATTTAATTATAGAAGAAAGGAGAGAAATTAGTGACATAATTAAATAAATAAAATTTATTTAATTAATCTAAGAAAAATAAAGATAAAATGAATTAATTAAATAATTTTAATTAATAGAAGAATAAATGACATCAGGAAATAATTAAATAATTAAAATTATTTAATTATGTAGGAAAGAAGACAAATTAGTGAGAAAATGTTACATGTAGGCTTGGGACATTTTTCAGTGTTTGCATTTTACCCCTCTTTGATACAATGTGATTTTGAACATTGTATCAAAAAAAAAATTGGAAAATTCAGCTCAAGACTTGCCCCAATGTGCCTCAACATGCCCTAGTGGATGCAAGATAGGATGATACCCCATTGGGGAAATTGATAATTTTTTGAAAAATTCTAAAAAAATTGGTGAGTTTACCAATAGACGGATGTGATGCGATATTATGATATGCATTTTATGATTATGTGATGTTTCCCACATGATATGATGTTATGGATATGTGATTATGATTTATGCTTATACATGTTTATGATGTATAGATGGATGCGTATGATTTTATCTTATGTTTTGATGTATGCTATGACATATGAATGGATGCACATTATGTGAAGTCATGGAAATGCGGGATGATACTATATGTTATGACATGTGTTATGAAATTCTTACATGAATGTACGATTCTATTTGGTGCAATGTAATGGATATGTTTTCTTTTAGTATTTTCTGATGTAATATGGATGACCTAACATGTATATGATGATGATACCTATGATGTGCTAACATGACTATGTATGCAGGATAATAATACTTATGCATTTATTTTTGTGTGTCACAACACTCCATCAGGATGACTATGAAGGTGAACAGGTGGGATGTTAGTGCGAAAAGAACTTAGTGGAGATGAAAATGAGAGAGATGAATTGGGATTGCTAACTTGAGATCCTGCTAATAAATCATCAAGCTTTTATTTTATTACTTAATTATCATCACATAACATTTATTATGGAAATGGATATAGAACACCAAGATATGACATAAACCGAGGTGTAATATGTTATCCCTTGCAAAACAACACATGACAGACAAGGAGTGTCATGATGCAAACTAGTAACCACAAAACCTTGTCAGAATATGTGAGGAAGTAACCACAAATCATGTTAGTCCTGATGCAAGAAAGTGTTAGATGACTTTTGACTTGCATAAGATATTTTGATTATGCCAAATGGAACCCCAATCACACACAAGGAACTAAGTTTCCCCAGTCATATTTCCAAGACAAACTGCAAATAGAAATCAAAGAGAAAAAGGTCATGATCCATCATCACTCCTCTCATCACTTGTGGGCTTCCTTGAGGTGCATATTAACATGACCAAAGATAAATCAAATAAAAAGATAAGACAAACTAGACCAATAGAGCCAACAACCATTTATATTTTTTGCCAAATTGTATGATCAGATTCTAGATAATGATAGTGTTTTCTTTCAAGAAAGAAAGCATGTCATATAAGACTAGGGATCTCAACAATGCAACATCCTATATAAGACAATTGATAGGATTGTGTCTGGTTTCAGGAATGATATATACCTTGTATAAGATGTCAAGTCTGGTTTCGAGAGTGCAACAACCTCTATAAAATTGGTAATAGGATCAGTGGATAAAGTCTGGTTTCAGAAATACATGTTGTATAAGTCCAAGGATCTCGACAATGCAACATTCTATATAAGACTATTTGATAAATAATAAGGATCACTAATGTTGATAAGTACCTATGATTAGGTAATTGATCTATTTGGATAGTTTGATCTGTCATTTCGAGATTTGCTAAGCTTAGTTCTCTATAGGATGATTTTGTTTATGTTTGATCAAAGTGTCAACCTTAGTAAGGGACAATTTATTATGAGATGGAGATTGTGATATATGGGGACATTGTTATGAAAAACCCTAAGGGACTGGCCTAATGCCTTGGGGGCTCATCGGTGATGTCCTTTCCTATGTGAATTCATAGAGGAAACATAGTTCGACCACTTGGACTGACATAGACTCTGATTTTGGAGTTTGATGCTTTTGGATTTTTTTGGATTTTTTGATTTTTGATTTTTTTTATTTTTGAAGTTTTTTATTTTTTGGATTTTTGGAGTTTTTTATGTTGACCCATGTCAAAGATCCCCTACGAGATGTAAGGCCAAGAATTTCCCCTAGTTAGGTATAGGACCAGCTTATCATGGATGAAGGGAATAGACAAGGTTTATTATGGATAGGTATGGAAAGAAAAAGATGCTAAACATCAACAATTCTAAAGCCATGAGAAGGATGACTAAGATTTATTATGAATGAATAGGGAAGGTAGAGTTTATTATGGAATGGGATATGTGCGAGGGATTATGGATGGAATTGAAAATTTTGATAGAATTATTGTAAGAAATGGAGCAAATACTGACTACACATGGCACTTGTTTGCCAAGTTTTCACTATGGTACTTATCCAAAGCACCACTGAGATAGTTTTCACTATTGGACAGATTATTTCTCTTCTTCTTTTTTTTGTGTCAACAAGATGCTTGTTTTCCAGGTTTTCATCATGATGATGATTTTTTTTTCTTTTTTAATTTTTTTGTATTTTTGTGGGATTATTTGAAAACTAGGTATAGTACTTGCAAAGTGCATGTTATTGATAGGATCTAGTAGTGGTTCACCTTCAAGAGTAGCAAACCAATAAGCATCGAACCCATATGCTACAATTATGACGTAAGAACCCAACCAATTTGGCTCAAATTTTCTGGTTTTCTATCAATTCATTTGATTCTTTGGATTCTCCTTCAAGACCAGGTCACCAATATCAAAATTCCTAACTCAAAATATTTTATTATAGCTACAACATAGATGATTTTGATATGCTTGTAAATGTACCAATGCATTTTGTCTCTTCTCTTCTAGTAACTCTAGCTCATGCAAATGGGATAAATGATATTCTTCATCATCAATGAACTATTGCATAGATACTCTTAGGGATGGAAACTCAACCTCAATAGGAAGAATTGCTTCAAACCTGAAGATGAGGGAATATGGAGTGGCTCCTATAGGAGTGTAGATGGTTAAGTTGGATATGTTGGTCATGGACAATGTCGTCGATAGTCTTCTTTAAGATTTTAAGGATAGTTTTATTGGACACCTCAGCTTGACTGTTACCTTGGGGATAGTATGGAGTGGTGAAATGGTGAGGGATATGAAATCTATCACACAATTCACGGACATCCTAATTCTTGAAAGGACAGCCATTATTTGTAACGATGGATTGGGGAACACCATACCAACATATGATATAATTGAGAATGAACTTAAATATTTGTTTATTGGTGATGTAGGTCATTGGAATAGCTTTAATTCATTTTGTGAAGTACTCAATTACAATAAGGATGAACTTATAACCATTGTGGAGGTGGGGTGGACCTTTCCCACAAGGTTGAGTCCCCATTGAGATAATGGTCATGGACATGTAATTGGATGAATCTCATGGGCAGGTGTATGCAAAAGATCTCCATGTATCTGACATTGTCGACATTTCTTAACAAAGTGATAGGCGTCATGTTCTATAATATGCCAATAATATCCCATTCACATGAGCTTTTTGGCTAGAGTAGGACCAATAGAGCGAGCTCCACATATACCATCATGTACTTCATGTAAAGCCATTTGTGCTTCATCTGAATCAAGACATCAAAGGAGGGTGCTATATAGGCTACGATAGTAAATGGTATGACTGATGATGACATATTAAGATGTTTTTCAAATAAAGGCCTTTTATTGGTTAGAGGACAATTCAGGAGGGATAATTTGGTCATGTAGGTAGTTATAAAAGTCTTTATACTAGGGATAATCAGGACCAACAATTTCACACACAAGCTTAGATTTGGGGAAATTGAATGTGAGGATCAATAGTTGTTCCACCAAGAACTCATATTGTGGCACATTATTAGGTATAGCCAAGAGAGATCCTATGGTGGGAATTGCATCAGCTGCTTTGTTATGAATTCTTGGAATCTAAC